>CACVKI010139699.1:0-32167 GCA_902732785.1 Trichogramma evanescens | reverse complement strand
AAAAAAAACCATCTTGGCATTACAAATTCATCATTATATTAGCGAGCTAGCTTGCACGTACTCATAGTCAGATCATAATGCATAAAATAATGCGTGCACGCGTACTTATGATGTATCCTGGCGCGAACGAGCGCCATACACGCTGCGTACAGCTGTAGAGCTAACTCTGCATAGCTCAGCCTCGCAGCTCAGCACGCGCGCCTGACATTTATAATATCATCAATAGGATATTTTCTATACATAATCATACTTTGCGTTTTATACGGCGCTTCGCGCGCGCGCGCTGACAAACTCGGCGTATAACGTTTCAACGGCTTGCTTGGCGTGCGCCGCGCACTAACGCACTGTACACTGCACTGCCGCCGCTGCTGCACACACCGTCCACTATATATGCGATATTAAGCCGCGCAGCGAATCATAAAACAGTGCGTATGTGTGTACGAGAGCGCTAACATATTTGCAAACTCGATAGACCACTATAGTAGTACCTATATAGGTGTGCAGCGCGTGTCTCTCGTACACACACGCATAAATGTATTTGGATATTTTTATTTTGTGTCTCGTGCTTGGAATGTAATTTTCAAGCTACTCTCGCGGGGTAATATTGCCTTTAGGCAGTTAATTTATTGCTCGCGCGCGACTCCAGGCTATGCTATACGACCGCGCGTGCAGTGCAGTACGACGGACGATCGTCGTCGTCAAGGAAAATTAATAATTTCGAAGAATGCTAATGTGTCCAAACATCTCCGAGTCGTCCGCGACGTAACAACAACGACAACAACAACGACGACGACAGCTGCAACTGCGTGGACGAAAACAAGCAGTCAAAATTGCGGCATTATACGTCCATATTGAGATAGGTGTCGCGCGATCGCGTCTTATCTCGAGTACATCGGCGCGCGCCACGCATATCCTGCACATATATTCCTTGCAATAGAGAGAGAGAGAGAGAGAGGATAATTTGACGCGCGTTATGATCGATATTTATATATGTGCGGGAAAATGTCTCAAGGATCCTCCTCGACTACTACACGCGTTGTATGGCTCGAGGCTTGAAAATCAAAAGACGCGCGCTGGCGAGCACGCCCCTACATATAATACGAGCGAAATGATCTATAGGATCCGCCCGAGCGGCGCAATGTCGATCGATCTTTATCCGGGAATTTTTGCATCTTTATTTTTCTTTATGTTAGAGTACGAGGCAGCAGCAATGATCGCATACACTCGTGTTTGTGCATTTGGTATTTCTGTGTTTATCTGTCAATTAAGAGGAAAAGAGAGACAGGAGCTTCGTTGCTTATGGAGCTTCTTCTTTTGTACAATAACAAACGCTTAATTGATTGTTTTTTTTTCATCAATTTTTATTAATATATAGTACAGTTGTATAAATGGGATTTTAAATAGGTCTATAAATAATTGAGGTTTTAATTTACATGCAAATATCTTAGGATTAAATTGATAAAATTTCAACAAAAAGATGACAATCGTAAATATGTGTCGATAAATCGATGTTTATTGAATTCCACTCGTGCCAATAATATGCTCATATCGTATACAACACACACCGTATAGCATTCGGATGAAAACGTCAGCGAAAAGTCCTTAAGTTACGAGCAATAAAGTATTATTCAATCAAGCTCTGCTTCCCTGTGCTACTCGCGAAAGCCGAGAACTGGTATATAGAAGTACCACATAACACAGTAGAATGTATCAGGTAGCCGAAAAATTTCACGCGAAAAAAATTCCACGCAGCACACCACGACGACGACGACGTCTTTGAAATTCTTCAACCGATCTCTGGCCAGAAGCATCGCACAATAACAATATAAGCTGTACGCGCGAGAGAAATAAAACGCGGCGCGAGAATCGATTATTGCCACTGCCGGGGCTTTCGTTATTAAATTACTTCGTTTTTAGCATTGATTTCCATCTCTCTCTCTCGCTCGATGCCACGACTGGCCAGCGTAGAAAGAGTCCGAAGGAAGAGAGCTTAACGGTTATAAGCGCGCGGCATCGCAGCCATTAAGTTGATCTACGTTCTGGCTTCTGGACGCGGCGCGCGCGCGCCCGTATACGCGGGCTACCGATGATCCTTCCCGCGCGAGAGAGATCTTATCGCAGCTCGTATATGCAGCGCAGGCAGCAGCAACAGTCGCTTTTTCACGCGCGCGCACCCGAGCTCGGCGGTTGACCTCCACTTTGTATACATGTGGTGTATGGTATACACTGACGGAGAGACCCCGGAGGGCTTACGCTTGAGATTCAGCCAATATTCTTTTAATGAAAATTACACTGGCATTGACATACGACCAGCTCGTGCTATTTTCGATTACGATATCGTTGTTATGAATGAAAAAAAAAAGGATTACATACATGTTCTCGAAAGCAGCGACGATAATACTTTATTTTTTTTGTACAATATAATCGAGAGTTATACCAATTAGCGAAATTCGAATATAATGAAGCACCTCCACAGCGAAGTATCAAGATCGTTTTCATTTATTTTTATTGTATCGCGTCGCGCAAATTGTCCTCCGCGTTAAAAATCGATTTCGAGGAGCCGCGAGAAAAATGTTGTTTCTCGCGCCGCGCGACACAAGTCGAATGCGAAGGAGAGAAAGAATCGCCAAAGTAAAAAAAAAACAAGAAAAAGAATCGGAGTCGAAATCTGATTGTCGGTGGCACATATTGCGTTATACTCGCGTGCATCCGATCGTCCGGATGTCAATTAAAAATTTGCATATTTTTTTCGGTATCGATTCTCTGCAACGCGTACGAAATGCAGATTGGACTGCTTCGGATCGTTACGTTATTATGCTGTCCTCCGAACGTCGAACGAGAAAACGTCTTATCTTGAAATATGCATCGTGTTGCGACAAACGCGTTTGAGATGATTCTTTCTTTCCTTCTTCGAGCGCTAATTCTCCGTAAATTCACATTGCACTCATGCATGCGAAACATTACATTTAAATTTTATAAATTGACAGTTTTGTACAAAAATACGTATAAAAAAATCAAACTTCTTCCCTTCAATATATCGTTCGATTATGCGTTCGCAATTTTAAATTTGCAAGAGGATCGAACCCTCTCTCGGAATCGATTATCGACTTGATGATTAGGGGCGAGAAGACGAACAAAGTTGACAAAGAGACGACCACAATCAAGAAAACTGTCATGGTCACCCAATACCTTGTTTTCTGTTTCTCATTGACCCTGAAAAATGTCAAAATCGTTTGAAGTAAATTAGTACTTGTTAAATTGTGGAATATGTACACGTAATTATTACTTACGTGAAGCAACCAAAGTCTAAATTGTAGAGTTCGAGCTTAGCATTTAGACGGTTTGCTTGTGCGTATTTGTACCGATAAACAATCAGTTCCTTCACCGTCTGACGGGGTGTTTTTTTGGCAGTTTTCCCCATGATGTAGCACGTGCTTGGTTCGACAAATTTTCTTATGTACTATATCACGGTAACGTCAAAATCCGAAACAATAGATTTGATATCACAGACTTCGCTGAACTTAACATTAGGTTAGAATTTTTCACTCCATCTCGTTCGAATCTATTATGAATACTGAAAAGTATCACCATACCATGGCCTCGCATTAGACCATACTTGGAGCTACATGTTTAATTTTGAAAATCTTTGCCCTACACGGCTGATAAAAATAAAACTAGCTGCGAAAGATCAACATTTTTCCACATGAGCTTGACAAGAATGTGCTATAATATTCGACCTGAATATTGTTCTATTCATATTTCGAATGGAAAGAGATCTCAGAATTGCTATGTTATTCAACATAGTTCATGTTATGTATATGAGTATTCATCATATACTTTTTAGAAAGAAAAAAATTAAAAACAAAAGGTTAACAATTTTTAAATTTCAGATTATACTCTACTAAATTAAAGTTTATTCTCGGCACAATCGAAATAGCAATTGAAAAACGAAAATTTAAAGTAATTTAAAAATCAGATGAGCGAAGGGAAAGGGAAATCATCTTATTTTTAGCTCGCTTTTACAGCAAAAATCTCTCAATGTATAGGTAAATCGTCGAATCTCGCGCTTTATTGTCATTTCCATTAGCGTTACTCACTAAAATAAAAAGGTGCGATTGGCGTTTACGGACTCCGTGACCTGAAAAGCAAAATCGAAAAGGATCCGCGAGAGGTGAATTTTTATATCTCGAGTCGCTCGACTCACTCAGCGCCGCACACAGCTCCAAGTCCGGATTTCGTAATTTTATTTAAAAGCAATTGAACGCACGAGGTATATGTAATATAAGTTCAAAGCCATTTGCGCCACGACGATCTCTGGCACAAGTGTATTGTGTGAAGGTACATCATTAAATTATCCCAAATTCATTTGGGAGACGATCGAAATCTCGCCCGGACTCCCCAAGACGAATAATTCGTGGCCCGTATACGCACGCGCGGTTTTGCGAGTCTATAAAAAGCATATACGTATCGGCGCGGAGCCCGAGAGCGCGAGACAACAATCCATCAAGCACACGCGCGCTTCAGCTTTGACAGAATTACGCAATCATCCGTGTCCCCTATCTCCTCCCCCCCCCCCCTCCCCCGAATTTCTCCCATTTTCAAAGTCTACGCGTAATAATAATGATAATACGTTTCCGAATTAGCGGCGTTGAAAATTGTCATGTGCACACGGCGCTCCGAATATATATTTCGTGTCTCGTATGCGTAACGTCGCGATCGAACTCTATAATATAACGCAAACGTGGCGACTGCGGCGGTGGCGGCAAGAATGCAAAATCCTGTTCGGCGGGTATACGCATATGCAAAACAATTACACGCGCGCGGCCGTATGTACAACGGGACAAGTACCTGCTGCTGCTGCTGCTGCGGGGATAGCATACATATAGGCTTGTATAATACGCTCTCGTTTAAACCCATAACTTGGCGCGCGGGTAGAAATCTTGTTCTTATCGTGGAAGCGAGAGAGCTCGAGCTCTTTATACGACCGAGGCGCACTTGTTCGCGCGTGTGTGCCCTGCGGAGCGGATTCACCCGAGTTAAAACGCGATCGTGATAGTTTAAAAATCGAGCTCGAGTCTTCATTGCGGATGTAAATCGAGTATGAATATTTGCTCGTATACACTGCTCGAGCGATTTGTAGTTATTGAATGTTAGTTAATAGTTCCGAGGGAAGAGGGGACTGGGATATACTTTATCGCGTGGCTCTGGTCATTTAGAAAGAGCCTCGGAGAAAGTTGACGCTCCTCGAAGTAGCGGCGTATTAAAAAGTGCACTTCAATGCCCTTAAAAATACAAACAGTGAAAATACATCGAGGAATTAGTCGATGACTCGAGCGCCTGTTGCTTCACTCGAGCCATTATACAAACGCGCGCACTTGTATACAGGATTATATTATCCGAATTATTTACAATGATCGTAAAATTTAAGACCCATGAAGGGGAAAATTTCCTGTTATCTTTCTAATGAATTTTCAGATTTTACGCCTTCTAATCTGATTTTACCCGGTAATAGTCATCCTGAACAAACAAGTTAAGCCGTCGAATGCGTATTGTTGAAAAAAATAAATAATAATAATTATCATAAACGTCGCGCTCGGCGACGTTATTTACAACTCGAATTTCACATGGTATAAACTTTTTAGAGAGTCGTACGTCTCTTTATCGGTGTGTACCGCTTTTGATTATTTTCTCGCTCTCGATCTAATATCGTTTTTTACGATTTTTCTTTCTCTCTCGCGCGCGCGTATATAAATTTATCTCTTAATTTTGCATTTTACGACGGAGCCGACGCAATTAAAAAATCAGTTATTAAACACTCGGGTGAAACTTTGAGGAGATGTATATTTATATGATCTAAGAGAAAGAGAGATGCGTGAACGTATTACAATCGTCACGCGGTCGTGACCACACACGTTGACGTGGATTCGCAGGTGAGCGAAGGAAGAAAAATTCGTGACATAGCCGCAAAGATCATCGTACAATATGTATAAAAAAAATGAGACAATCGGTATAACAACGCGAACTATTGTAATGATCTCGAGCGCCAAGCCATCGAGTCAAGTCACGTCGAGCGAAGTGTCTATATGTCCACTGCGGCAAAAATTTTGCTGATCTCTCTCGCGCTCGTATAAACACGCTTAAGGTTTAGAATCAACGTCGACGAGAGCAGATCTTTATGCAAATTAAGTTTGTTGCAGCAGCAGCAGAAGTGGCAGTAGCGGTGGTGGTGGTGGTGGTGGTGACGTATATTCATGAAAGAGACAAAAAAGAAAGCTGCGAAACGATGAAAATAAAATTCAACGACTTGCCCTCGTTGTCGTCGTCGTCGTCCTCGTCGTCGTTTGCACGCGCTGCATGTGATGGGATATATGCGCCTTTTATACGGACGACTGTAAGCACGAGTGTCGGAATAATGGTTTGCGCGTTAATTCTATCGTGAATCTCGGCGGCGAGAACACGCCTCGTGACACGTTATGAGATTCGTGTTGTCGCGCTCTGGAATTTAAAAAAATCGGCAGCAAGTGTGAACTAAACGAAATTATCGGAATAATATACTTCCCGAACGATCGTGTGCGTGAATCGAAAAGACGAGGACAGATATTCATGTATTTTGCTGATTGGAACGCTGTAAATGAAAAACAGGTTTGCTGCGCGCGCGCGCGTCTTTGAAATATTAGAATTGAGAAAATTTCGAGACCCGAGCATCCTCGTCGATTCGATCCCCCTTCGCGTGTGAGGCGCCGATTTTCAAGACATCGCCGCTGCCATGCAAAATTAAATAGTCGATTGGCGCGCGAGCTGTATCGTACCTGTAGGTGCAATTTATACCATGGTCCCCGGTGTATATGCAAACCAGTCACGAATGAGAGAGAGTAATTACGTTAAAAGTCGAGGAAAATGACGCTTGAAACCCGCGCCGCGCGTGTAAAAAAGATTCACCTGCATCTTATTCGAGTTTTCTTCCTCGGGCCAGTAATCGATGTGTGCGCGATATTAATGCCCCGATATTAATCAGAGACATATGGTCTCTTTCTTTCTCTTTTTACGCCGCACTAGAAGAGTTGCGGATTTAATTTAGCGAAATCCATCGCCGCCGTTCACGGCTGCCTGCTTTGAAAAACGGCGCGCGCACGCGATGTGCAATCGTCGCGTCGGATTTGCAGCCGTAGCACGATCGCGCATGCCAAAAAAAGAAAAGTAATCGAAGCTTAGTTCATTAGATTTCAATCAATTTATATTCAATAACGCGTATAAGCTCGTTTCAGGAAGTCAATCAAATGAGCAACGTCATCCATCAGTGAGAATGTGTACATGTGTACAATTTATGTGTACATACACACGCGTATGTACGAGCTCGTACCGAAGCGAAGACAACAAATAAATACAGTATTTAATCAATTAAGCGCTTGGCTGAAAAAAAAGACTCGAATCTCGCTCTCTCTCTCTCTCTTGAGCTGTGGATCGTTTAACGGCGCGCAAGCATCGAGCGATTAGCTTATATCGGCAAAGAAAACGAGCCGCCGATAATGTGGCTTTGATTGATTGAAGCCGATACGAAGAGCTTATAGCCATGAAGAGTCGAATCTTAATTACATCGGTGTTTTGCCGCGGCCTTGACAAGGACGACCTTGCAACGATGATACAGCGCATTATACGAGGTAATGAAAATTCTGCAGGTCTTAATAAATTGATGATTGACTTCTGGCGCGTGCGCGTGCGCTCAGGCGAATGAAGCGATTATGTTAAGAGTCAAAGGCCTTCCTAATTGATTGAAGTGAAAAATTTGCTACTCAGTAAAAAAGTGCATTGTACGATGCTGTTCTTTCAGCGATGATTCAAGCTTGTATCATCAACTGGATAAAATTACGTGACAAGTACGACATCGCCATTACGATCGATACATATCTTTCTGAGGAAGTATACAAAGGACCAAGCTTACGGTACAAAAAAGGTCACGCATATCATAGGTTTCTCAAGTCTTAACTATAGTAGTGTAATAAAATATATCCTCGATTCCGAAGCGCACCTGACATGAACAAATTGCCAAACGCATATCTAATGATTCGGACGCCTCGAGCGGTACACGCGTGCATTCGCGCGCGCTCGAGGCAGCCAAGTAAGTGGCACTGAAAATGAACCCATTAAAAAATGTCAAACTCGACGCCGCGAATAAGGAGAGCAGCGGTGGCGGCGGCGGCGGCACTGCGATACATATATAATAAAATATAATAAATGTATAACATGCGCGCGCCCACGAGCATTAATAATTCTGCAGCTCCGTTCTTCCCAGCAGCTCGCGACGACAGTTGTGTGCGCGCGGGTCTCCTGCAGTTGCGATATATTAATGTGCGCTTTACAAGCTCGCGGCCTTTAGGCGATTTTCTCGCTGGAAAAATGTTTGCTATAGATGTGCAGCGTGATATATTATGGCTTCATTCGGAGTCGTATTTTTGTAGAGAAAATGGAAAATTGTATGCTGCAACGAGAGATACTTGTGCCGTATTCGTGGGGGAAAAAATTGTTTAGCCTGCGATGATCCTCGTGGACGTGTACAAACAGATTTTTCTCATTTGGACTCGAGTCTACTTATAATTTTTATCTAGCTCCCACGTATAATAATGAGAAATAAATCCTTACGAGCATAATATAATCCAAACTGAAACGCAATAAGCTCCGCGACGAGATAATAATTCATTGCAGCACTTGCTTTATAGTGCTCGAAAAACAAAAATAATATATATATTTATTTATGTTTCAAAATCGCATCCTCGCGAGAAAAGAAAAAATACGAGAGAGAGAACAAAAAAAAAGGGAAAGAAGAGAGAAACCGGCAGTAAGTCGTAAAAGACGAGAAGTTGCACGCCCTTTTGCGATTTCGGGCTTGTGTGTGCATATACTCGCGCGCGAGCCGCTGCCGCTGCTGCGACACAGTCGTAAAAGTAATGGACGTGGTAAGAGGATTATTCGAGTGTGTATACGCGCGCTGGTATGCGCCGTGACGCTTTTGATAATATATACATATTCCGAGGGCAGCTCTTATATCTACAGGCACACAAACACACACACACACACACACACACACACACATACAGACGTGCTTGTGTATACGAACTTTTAAAAAGCGATAGTCATTAAAAAAAATGCATCTCGCGTCGTGTGCCGATTCAATTCTCAAACACGACGAAAAAAAGAGCAGCAGGCAAAATTGTTTCACAATGTTGACGTGCCCCGCGCGCACGATTTTATGAATGAGAGACATGAATCAATGAAATAATAAATTCAAGGTCGGATAAATAACGTAACTCCGGTCATTGTGTGTGCGGCGCGGCGTGGGCAGCACCGTGCGCCGAGCATGTATAGAGCGAGGCACGGTAATCGACTTTTAATTATCCGTTTAATGCCGAGCTCGTTAATCTCGCGCGCATTTTTTCGCGCCATTGATACGTCGTAACGCGCATACGTATGGCTGATTTTTCTTATGTACGAGATCGCCCTGCGAAAAAAATTATATTTTAGAACGTTCAAGATGCACGTTTATATCGACACTCTATCGTCTGTGCCTCTCTCTCTCTATTTTCCGTTAAAAACCGGATCCGCGCGCCATTTCTAGTTAAAGCGACGATATTAAAATGCGCGTATTATATGATTTTACCGGCAGACGTTGAGTTTTTTGCATATAAAATTAATGTTCTAACTCACTGTACCGATATTACAATATATAGTCTCGCGTCAATAGATCAATGTACTTCTAAATCGAATTTCCATGCCTTCTTTTATTGATACATACCCGCACTCGTTCTCCCGTACGTTGAGCAGAATTCTTTGCTATAACGATGAAACCTTGTATTGGTAGAAATGCTGAATATTAAAATAATCGTCTGATGAACAAAAGCAAATAACGATTTTTTGTTACAAATATCAAGTGCATTTTTAATACCTGAAAATGACAATTCAACGGTTTCTAAAAATCTAGACCAGTTTTTAACCACTCAATACCGTTCTAAACTATCGCCGCTAGATGGCGAGTACCTTTACCTGTAAATCTGCAATAGGCAAAGCAAAAATGATTGCATAAGTCAAAGCACGTCGTATATTTTGCCTTATTCATATTACTTAAAGCACTTGCAAAATCGGAATCGATTACACAAATAATTTAAAAAATAATTATAATTCTTCAGAAAAATAATCTAGTGAGTTGCGCTGTACCGAGTGGATGATACAATAATATCACTTTAAACCACCACCACTAGATGGCGAGTACCTCTTCCTGTAAACCTGCAAGTGGTCAAGCAAAAATAATTGTATAAGTCAAAGCACGATTTTAAATACCGTAGCGAAGGCGTCGATGCTTACAAAGCTCGAGATCCGAATCTGCCGCGCGAGCGCGTGCCATTGGCAATTCGAACATAATGTAGCGTAATTGCGAGATTTATCTGTAATTTTTTCTCCTCTCTTTCTCTCAGTCTCCCATTCTGTCGATACATAATGATAATCTCGTAAAACTGCGCATTACGCACTTGTACGCACGAGGTATACACACGCGCGCAGGCTACCGGTCTTGAGCAAAACATGTACGCGCGATATCGTGCCCGCGTATAGCGTAGCCAGCAGCGCACCGCCACGAGATATATATATATGATGAATATTATGGTTTATAATGATTACGGTCTTTTTATCCGCGCGACGAAGCCTATTATTAAAGGCCTCTCGATTCATTGCCGATCGTTGGAATTTTCACACTTTAAGTATAGACTGGACGCGCGCTCGCAGTGCGCGAATCGCGGAGCCGCGACTGTACACACTCGCTGAAAGTCGTATCTCGAGCATTTAGAATAAAATTACATCTATCGGCGCTCGCGCGCGCGCCCGAGCTCGCGTGTGTTTACATTATACGAATTACGGCTTTTTTCTTTCGAGGATATATAATTTATACCGGCGCGAGATGAAAAATTTAGTGGGTTTCATCGTAATATATATAGCACGCATACGATGGGAGGAGAGGGAAGAAAAGAAGAAGAAAAAAAGGCAACAACGGTAATCCTCGAGGCATATACACACACGGCGTGGATAATGAAGACTTACACCGACATCGCATGTCGTCTAATATACTCACGGCTTTGCGTGTCTTTATATATAGTATATAGTATATCGTGTATTATGCAGCGGCGGCGGCGGCTGCAGCAGCAGCAGCGCGAAATTTATGCACACATCTGACACTAATCTCGTGTATAGATATGCGAATAAACGTCGCACGCGCGCGCGCAAGCGAGAGAAAGAGTGTATTTCGGCGGCACATTTTAAAGTATACCGGCATCGCCCGAGAAAGAGACAGATTAAAGCGCGTATGTTTTTTATTTTTTGTCGTCAATGCACTCGACTTTCTAACGACGATTATACGTGCGTCATTATTAACGTTCGGGTCGCGCGATGGCAAATTGTGGGACATTTTGCAGAAATAACGCATGGCTATCGAGTATAAATCATAGATTGCTTGCATAGAGGCCCATTGGCTTTTATCGGTATTATAGCTTGGATTTATGAACTTTGGCATTAAATATAACGAACGCGCCCGCGAGAGGAGAGCCTTGTAAGTTTGATACGCTTACTATAGATTTCGTATGCATACAAATATTTTTAACGCGTTAAATTCGTCACGACGACGAATATATATATATGCGTACAGTGTGTAACGTGTATATAAAGCGTATAGCGCGCGGCTGCGAGACTGGCGTATAGTAGTAGTGGGCGTTGCATACCAAAGTCTAGGCTCTTTTATGTATACACATAATATGCGTGGCATTATACGCCATATTATATAATAAAGAATTCACGCCAGAGTGACGTACATATTTAGCCCGGGCATGATATATAATGCGGAAGCTTCCCGGCGAAAAAAAAAATCGCTCGCGCGCGCGCGCCGGTCCAGAGAGTCGAAATTTATCTTCCTTTTCCTTTAAAACGCCGAGACGATAATACGAGCTGCTGCGATGATCGTGCGTATACCTCTACTTTTGAATAACAAAATTTTCACGATCGTTGGAGCTGCTGCTGCTGCTGGGTTACGTCACGCGTGCGTGTATTTTTGACAATGCGCGTGTATCGCGCGTTAATTCCATTAGCTGCATTAATCATCATAAACCCGAGGTAAATCAGTATTTAAGATTTGCTAAACGGCTTAAATGCGAAGCGACTTATTTCTAGCGCATGATATTTTACCCGGTAGCGAGTCTTTGAGTCAGTTATAAGTTTTATTTATTTTTTTTAAAAGCTCAATTTATCAACGATCCAATATGCCACAATTAAAAAGTTTAAAAAACAAATCTTGCCGTCTTACGAGAGTCGAACGAAGTGAGCAAAAAAATTATGTAATTTTCGTATACTGTAGACTTTCCGGGATCATAAATCGCTCATATCGCAGCTTGTAGTGAAAAGGTGCGAATTGGCGATAGCAGCTAGATTATTATCCTTTGACGCGAGCTCGTATACGTCAACGGAGGATTTGTTTTTCTGCTTACACAATTGTTTTATCCCCTGATAGATCTTGACAATAAAATTGAAGGGGGTTTTCTTTCCTCAGCCAAGTTAACCAGTTAATGTAATTGGCTTGTGTGTACGCGCGAGCGCCTCGAGTAATTAATTGCAAAGCCATATCCACGCCACGCCGTCGTAGGTGCTTCATAATTGAGTTTCTCGCGCATCTCTCGGCAGATGAAGCAGAAAAAGCAGCAGCAGCGGCAGCCCAAGACCTGCGCGTGTAATATTGTACAAAACCGGGTGTTGTTGGGTTTTTATGAAGTTTATATTGCCGCTGGATTTATGCTGCCCATTATATTGCGCCAAAGCGCATAAGTAGGCTAACTGCACTTTGTGTATTATTATACACCAAGTTATATTTCTATAAACGCGCCAATGAGAGTGAGAGATTTTAAGAGTCATATAGTTTTCGCCATTTTTATCCATGAATCGAAAAATTACACACTCGATATTTCAAAATAAACGCGAATCGTTCCAGTCGTTAAAATCGAATACGAATAATAATAAGTCGTCAAATAAATATAACCATTCCTTTATATAAAATGGCATAAAAATTTTATTTCAATCGTGCGCGCGCATTAAAAAAAGGCTCTCAGTTCATTTTTCGTATGTTTCAATTAATTTTTGCTTTTACATTTACGAGATACAAATTAAAAGTCGTTTTTATATTGCGGCTAATGAAATCAAAACAAGGAAGAAAGATTACGCGCATCACCCGTACACGGCACGCGCATGGCAAGAAAAAAAATCAACGGTAAAAAATTATATATACAATATTTTTTTTATGCTTTTATAACTCGTATAAGTAAGTAGTAGTGTAAGTAAGTATCCGTAGTATGCATTGCGGATTATAGACGTTCGTTTGACCCGAATACTACTTACTCTTTTTCATTTTATTGACCCTTTCTATTTTCGGGTATGCTATAATAATTATTCGTGAATTTCACGTTTTGTAAATAAATATTACAGTAGGCATACCTCAATGACCGTTTACATTATGATTACTTTTAAATTACAAAAGATATTCTTAAAACGCAATGATAATTGACTGAAAAATAAGGTATCAATATTAAAATTAATGAAATATACTGCAATTTAATTATGTTAAGAAGTTTAAGTACAATATTTAAAAGTAACGTAAAATGTTTGAAAAATACAACATTTTAATGTTTTGTGTCAAATTACCTATACTTGATCTCTTTAAGGTACGTAGTAATACAAAACTTATCTCTAGATGGCGTAAGGCTGAATTTTCAGAAATCAAAACGAAATAAACAAAGTTATAGCATTAAGACGCTTAATAGACGTTATAGATTTTTAGACGAAGATGCTTCATTTTTCACTTTACCTAAAAGTAATAACGCTAACTATTCATCAAAACGAACCCGTACATCGAAAAGTAATTCAGAAAATTGTAATATTTTCGCTTTTTATCGTCCGTAAAAAGTAGCTCCTAATCCGCGTTCACGCGCTCTCCTCGTAATATACGAGAAATATGCCGGTCCAGCGCATATTATACCCAACATCTATCCGGATGCCACTGTTATATGCACATGTATAAAACGTGTGGCACTACCGCACACACGATCGCGCATAAGCTCCAAGCACCGAACCGGGCGTCGTATGCGCGATCTCGCGTAGCCGGTTCTCTCTCTCTCTCTCGAAACGGCATTTATATGTGTGTGTGTACGATACACACGCGTATAACTCGGCAATATTGGCTTTCGCAAGTGCAGCGTATAGCTGCTCCTGCCGCTGCTTTGATTTGTGCGGCGGTATGGCGATGTCGGCGACTTCCTCCGCCGCGGCGCTCGACGTAGTACAGTACACCCGCGAATCGCATTATTATATCGTGCTTACATACGAATATATAACGCTGCTGGTTATTGTTGATAGCTACATTGTATTTAAATAATAAATACAAATGGGATTTTAGAGATAGACAAACGAATAAACGAGACGGTGAATTATCGATGCCGCGGGAAGATTATTGTAACGCGCGCGCGCCCGTTAATACGTTATGTAGTATGCTGCTGCTGCTGCTGCTGCTGCAGTTGCCGAGCTTATAAGCGCCGAGATACGAGCGCGCGATATTATTAATGTGCGAATCGTTGCTGCAATGTTTGTTTAGTTGTAAATAAACATATTGCAGATACGTACACTACATATATTACACACGCGAGAGAGCTCGAATCCTCGTTTTCCAAGAGATAATACGTCAGCCGCACGTCGCGATATTTTTTTCTCTCTCTCTCTCTCTCGCTCGTTCTCCGCTCTTCTCTCGTTCGAAACTCTCTCTCGCGCGCGCGCACACCTATAGTAGCAGCAACAGCCGAGATTTATTCTAATGCGTTATAATGAGCGAAACGAGCGAGTCTCAGCACTGTTCGCGCATACACGCGTGTAACAACACAAACTTTGTGCTTATTATAATTGTGCAACCTTCTGGTGTTCGCGTGAGCATGTAACGTTAACGCGAGAGTCGCGCGCGCGAAAAAAGACATTCTTGGTATTATATACGCCTCTATCTATATATCAGTTAAGCCCCGTATCAACTGAATATGTATATACGCGCAGCAGCGCATAATGACAGTACTCAGAAGCAGCTGTCATAAAGTTAAGCAGCGGCGTTGTCTACGTTATTTCCTCGAGTGTATTTATGTACACCCCGGCGCTTGCTGGCAATATACAGCAGAGACAGCGGACAGCGCAACTAGCCGATCGCGGCTTTGATCGATTCGATTCGCGTTGGATCGCCGAGTGGCCGGCGATTACAACGAAAAACTTTGTTCTCAACCGCGAGGCTGTTTTATTATCATAAATACGCGTATAAAATGCGTCTAGGCGATGACGAAACGCCTACACATACGCACGATCGAGCAGCAACAGCAGTAGTAGTAAGGAGTCCGCGTTATAATAAAGCTTTGATATAAATAAATCGAGAGAGCTGCTCGCGCTAATAATCATTACGCGCCGCGTTACATGCGTGCGTACAGGCGCGCATTATACAAGGCTGTTTAGATTTCTCTCGGTGCGCGACATTATATCGCTGCGTATTATACGCCATGTGTGTGTATTAAAATTGCACGCGTGAACGGCTGGCTACGATCATTTTTTTCTCATTTTCATTTTTATCTTTATTCGCATAATTAATTTAATTCGGCGCCATTGCTCTTAGGCATAATCAGCGATTAATCAATCAATGCGCGCGCGGTGATTTTTGCCGGCCGCGACGAGATCGTTTGCGACGCGACGCCACTTTATCTGCTGTGGCTGCTGTTGCGGCTGCCGTTGCTATGCTTATGCTGCTGCTCAGGGTGCCATGCAATTTAATTATACTTGGATCGTGACGATCGCTTCGCGCTTCGTTGCTATTATAAGGCTAAAACCAAGTCGAGTGTGTTATAAAGCCACTGGTGTCCCTCTCTCTCTCTCTCTTTCTGCAGGCTCGCGCAAGTGGTACATAACGTGTACGCGTGTATGGTGTATAATTGACAAGAGGACAGGATTGCGGTTTGAAAATTCGAGGTCGCGTGAGCCCGTAGTATAGTAATGCAGTCAATCGCGAGGGAGAAAAAAATTTCTTCCATTTTTTTCAATTAGAGAATAGTTTATTCTCACACTTTTGCACGTACAGCAATGCGATGCACATTATAAGCGACGATGAACTATAACACAGCAATTTTATTGATGATATAATTTTTGTTCTGTTCCAGGTAAGTCACGCAATTCTCTCGTAACGCTAACGTCCCATCTTGGTAAGCCATCATTTTTTTTTTGTTTTTTTGTATCTCTCGCCAAGCCGCGCGCAAGTTCCTCGAATATATTTATCACCCGCGCGTGCAGCGCAGCTCGTGAGTCGAGCCAATGTCAAGGCATGTGTGTGCATACGCATCGCGGGCGAAGGAGTACCTATTAGCGTCAATGGTCATGCGTTAGGAACACGTAGAGGTGCTGATTTCTTCTATAAACGCGAACTTTTACGGTCAAATATTAGCCACGGCGGTCTTGACTCTCAGCGCTCAACTCCGTCTGATTTGATTTGCGTTCTCCAGTTGATCTTACCTGTTTATTTCGAGTTCTTGACCATAACACCGATACGATTCGGAGGCGATTACAGCATCATTAGCTTTGGGTTCAAACATTAAAAGATCAGCAAAAACTTTGAATTACGATGCATAAAAAATGCTGAAAATCGACGTCAGTTAATATTCAATATTGTGATATTTCTATAGATTATTTTATCAATGATAATATAATGATCATGTATTTCAGTGCGGGATGGAAATTTTTGGATTATGAAAAGAGTGTTATGAGTTATGAGTTATGAGTTATGAGAGAAAAAATAACAAACACTGGTCCCAAGTAAAAGTATAACATTTTTTTCGAATTATGGCTTGTTTTCTACAATATACAATATATGTACAATATATTCCAATATATATACAATATACAGTATACATACAAAAATGTTAATAGGTAATTCAATATTTTCATTTTAATTGTTGATTACAATTATCTTAGGTTTTCAATTTAGTTGCTTTATATAAAGAAACTAGATCTGTAGTATCTAAAGACTCCATGATTTTTTCAAAACATAAAATGGGTAATTTACGAGTTAGTTTCAAAGGGTCAATACTTTTTATTATTAATCTCCTTACTAAAGCTTTAGTAATGTATCCTATTATAAATCCTCCAATGTTATTATTTAATGTTTGTCTGAAAGTATCTGAGTATATTGCTGATTCATAATCACCACAATTTTTCAATAAGCTGTACGTTTCATCTGGACCAAAAGTACAAAGATCCAGAATTGAAATTTCAGAATTTCCTATCATCGTTTGTTTAGCTAAATCAAGTTTTATTTTTAATTTTTGGTGTAATTCATCTCTACTTTCTTTATATCGTTCATCAGTTTCTGGCTGCCAGAAATCCGAAACAAGTGTATCCAATTTCTCTTGCAAATAGTTCTTTGTTTCGCTATCCGCGTACATAGGTCCATCTTTTGTCAGGTGAAGATATGCTTGAATATTAGCATATAAACATTTTTTTACGTTTTTCTTATAGAGGTCGTTGAGGGTTGGACTACCATCTATTGTGTGAATTAGCGTTTCAACAAATTTTCTAATTACAGATCCAGAACCTAAACAAAAAATAAAATTGAAGATATAGATTTTATAGAAGTAATGCTCAGCACCCACTGTATTTGTACTTCATTATTTAAAAATATTTATTGATTTTTATTTGAGTACTTAAGTATTTTTAAATCGAGAAATTTATTTGAAACCAGTTTATAGATGCTGAGACTAACGCTAAGAAAGATTTTTGTTTTCTCACCTAATTGAAAAATACTACAGAAGGACCAGTGTGCCCTGGAAGGAGCAGTGGTAGCCCACAAATGTAAGAGTCCTGAATATCGTCTGTCGTTAATTTGGAAATTTTCATATAACGTCAAATATTTAAATAGTGTTAAATACTGAGCGGATTTGATTTTGAATTTTTTGCCCTGCAAAAGTTCGATAATATCTAGGAGGTTTAAAGTTGTCGCTAGGTTTAAGGATTGTAACACTTCATTTTCCAAAAATCCACCTTTGAAATTAATTGTATGAACTTCAGCCCCATGATCCACAAGAAACTGGGCTATGTCTGAATTGCAGTACGACACTGCCTCGTTTAGCGGAGTAATACCATATCGATCTTTGACATTAACATCCAATCCATGTTTTAAAAGTATTTCAATATACTGAAGCACGTACTCCGAGACCTTTGCCAACCCTTTTTTTTTATCAGTTCTTAAAAAAAATGTACTGACTTTTATGATCAGTGAGTGCAATACGGTTTTGCCATTACTATCAATGTGAGAAAGAATTGCCTTGGATTTGATATTGAGTTTCAATATCCGCAAAAATATATGAAATTGCGATGTCATGTCTGCATGTTCAAAACATTCAAAAGTATAATTCAAGGGTATGTTGCCGTAGGCATCAACTATATTTGGATCGGCTCCATTCCTGAATAAGAATTCAACATGTTCGATTCTTAAATCACGAATCGCTTTATGCAGTGGAGAAAGACCTTTTTTATCTCGTTTATTCACATTCTTTCCAGTTTTTAACAGATATTTAACTTCTTTTATAGCATCTGAGGTATCCCCTAACGGATCAGCTGCATCGAAATTATACGATACATATATGCCAAATACATTTAAATGTTGGCAAACCGCACCTTTTTTCAATAGCAATCGAAAAGCTTTCAGACATAATCTGAATTCGCTAACCAAACAATCACCAAGTGCAAACAAAACTGTTATAGGACTGTGACCGAAATTATCGTGGATATTCACATTGGCGTTGTGTTCGATAAGAGTTTTAATCATTTTATAGTTCACCTTTTTCATGCCAGGTTCAAGGCAAATGTAATTCATAGCTGTCATGGCGTTGTTGTCAACCGCATTTGGGTTGGCACCTCTTTTCAAAAGTAGTTCAATTACTTCTAGACTTTGAGAGTATAATACCGCAAAATGAAGTGCATATTGACCAAGTTTATTTTTGAGATTTACCTCAGATCCACGATTCAACGACAATTCCACTGTTTTTACAATATTTGGATCCTCTCCATTGTGAAGTATATAGTTTAATACTGTGTCACCCTCGTGATTGACACGTTTAACGTCGGCTCCGGCATTCAGTAGTAACTGAAAAACGTCCAAGCGTAACTTGAAATCTTTCGCACCACGATATAAGGTCATTATAGGACTTTCACCCTCGTTATTCGCAATATTAACATCAGCTTTATATTCGATAAGACGTTCAATCATTTTCAAATGGACTTTTTCCAACTTAGAGTGTGCACAAATTTGATGCAGAGCTGTCCAGTCATTTTCATCAACCGCATTTGGTTTGGCACCATTTTCCAAAAGTTGTTCAACTACTTCTAGACGTTCAGAGAACACTGCCGCAAAATGAAGTGCAGAATAACCTTCTTTATTCTGAGTATTTATATCAACTCCACTTAATAACAACACTTCCATTTCTTTTATAGTACTTGGATTATTTGGATTGTAAAGGATCATGTGGAACATTGTATTTCTTCCATGGTTGAGATACGTTACATCGGCTCCGGCTTCCAGTAGTAAGCTAAAAACTTTGAAGCGTAATTTGTAATCTTCCGCAGTAAATAAGGCCATTATAGGACTATCACCATACACATTTGTGATATTAACGTCTGCTGTGTATTGGATAAGAAGCTGAATCATTTCTAAATGAACATTTTTCAAAGTAGCTTTTGCACAGATGTAATTCAGAGCTGTCCAGTCATCATTATCAACTGTATTTGGGTTGGTATTTTTTTTCAAAAGTAGTTTAACTGCTTTTATACATTCAGAGTGCAATGACGCAATATGAAGTGCAGACTGACCTTTTTTATTTTGGATATTTACATCTAATCCATATTCCAACGACAATTTCAGTGCTTCTACAATATTTGGATTCTCTTTATTGCAAAGGATCAAGTGTAATATTGTATTACCAGCATTGTCGACATATGTTACATCGGCTCCGGCTTCCAGTAGTAACTTAAAAACGTCCATGCGTAACTTGAAATTGTTTGCACCACGATATAAGGTCATTATAGGACTTTCACCGTCGTTATTCGCGATATTAACATCAGCTCCGTATTCGATAAGACGTTTAATCATTTTCAAATGAACATTTTTCAAAATAGGTCGCGCACAAATGAGATCCAGAGCTGTCCATCTTTTTTTGTCAACCACATTTGAGTCGGCACCTCTTTTCAAAAGTAGTTCAATTACTTCTAGACTTTGAGAGTATAATACCGCAACATGAAGTGCAGACTGACCTAAATTATTTTGGATATTTACATCTAATCCATATTCCAACGACAATTTCAATGCTTCTACAATATCTGAATTTTTCTTATTGCGAAGGATCCAGTGTAATACTGTGTTGCCATCTCTGTCAACACATGTAACGTCGGCTCCCTCTTTTAGTAGTAACTTATAAACTCGCGAGCGAAATTCGCAATCTTCCGTTCCACGATATAAGGTAATTATAGGACTGTCACCTAACTTATTTTGGATATTAACGTCGGCTCCATAATGGATAAAACTTCGAATCATTTTCAAGTGAATCGTCGTCAACTCATCTTTATAACATAAACAATGAAGAGCTGTCCAGCCATCGTCAATAAAAGCATTCGGATCAGCACCATTTTTCAATAATGCTTTTACCCAATTTAAATCTCTAGATTTAACGGCATCGCGTAAGAATTTTATTTTTCTATCATTGGCTCGAGACATTGTACACTACTTTCGTTTTTTTTAGCAGAAACACTTTAATGAACTATTAGCACTGAGCCGTTTCTAATACCGTGGAAAACTGTTATTTAGTCACACTATTCAATTAATTTCTGATCCGCCTGTCATCCCCTCTACTCATTTTGTGTATACTTTGTTGATTCCGAGAGTTTCCTTATTTACATCATCATACTGTTGATACTGAATTATAGGTGGTAAAAGTATCGTATTCGTCCAAATATTAAACAAAACTAACATGAGTTGTGATAATTCGGCGATCTACAATAATTCGCAGTATTTGATTTATTGACTAATTTTGAAGGTTTTTTTTATGATTTGTATTTTCCTAAAGTTGTTGCTCTTCAAGATAAACTATACGAAACCATTTAAAACTGTTTATTTGAGGTTGAAATTCTCACCTTTTACGAATCAAATGCTTTCAATCAATTTTTTATTATCGCGTTTTGAATCGTTGATATTTTTTTTATATTATAAAGGACCAACTATATGATCTTTTTGAGATGGCTTCTCTGTCAATAATAAGAAATGTATTAACTTTGACTCATACCACAGAGAAGAAAACTTGCGGCCAACAAAGCTTGTGATTGTATCGTTTTGCCTGTAATATGGCTGAAGCATGTATAACAGCCCTTGGGTGACCATATTTTTATCGACTCGCTCGGTATACTATCCAGTGAAATAATATTTTGCTTTTTATCTACCTGAAATTTTTCTTTTTCTCTTGTATCTTATATACTTTTTATCAGTCGATACGCACTTTCGTAGCATAAGTTAATCGTCGCGCAGCTCACACGTGCATAAGTATTTTTATATATTTATTCATTATTTTAGCTCTGTGGTATACACAAGATTGTATATTATATAATTATAACATACATTGGCTCGTCTCGATTGGCGAATATTTTTTCAGCCTTAATTACTGTTAAGAGCGCATGTACACTTGTGTGCCACAAGTGGGTAAGACAAGAGCGCAGGCAGAGATGGTATCTCGCTACTGAGATTTCGCTTCCTTTTTTTTCCTAATTCTAAAACACACGGTCGATATACAGGCAGTATCGTCGTCGTCGTCTCCTTCGATTCATTTCAACTCTTTTCTTTTCCGAGCTGTGGACGAGATCGTATTTTTTCGGTTGCCGAGAAAAAAACAAACAAACGAACTCGAAACATGTGCGCGTAAACACACATCGGGTGTAGTGGTCACGCCAGAGGACATCCAAATTAAATGCTTATTTATCGAAAAAACACCAGAGGAATTCCAGGTTGCGTCGGCGTGTCCGATGTATAAATACGTTGCATAAAAACGAAATGGGCGAGAAAAAAAAGTTTTCTGGCCAATTTAACCACCTAAAAACTAAAAATCCTATCTTATTCGGTTTATAATTCATCTTGACACTTATTATCCGACACGTTTATCCAAAAACACGAATAATAAAGTATACTCTCGCGCGCGTATCTTAACTCTTGCAAATTGTTTTTGTCCGCTGCTCGTTTGATATATAAAACGTCGCAAATCTGTCATTCACGAGCTCCGGTGAGAAATCAATTTTATCGGCTGTATGTGTGTGAATGCGATACACATCCACGTGACGCGTGCAGGCAGCTGCAACGAAAAGTTGCAACACCTACTTGCAGCCGGACACTTTTTCTCTTTCTGCGCTCGCGCTCTTTTCGTATTACCATAAATCCGTATAAAACGAATGCGACTGCCTTTCCGAATGAAGGTCCATACTCGCGTGAGTTTTAATGCTCGTTTATTGTATACATTGCACGCGCGCCTTTTCACATTTCTGTCGCATATACGGACGACGACGACGACGACGACGGCGCGAAGAAAGAGCGAAAAAAATGATAAATAATGCACGTTTCTTCGAGGCTTCAAATAGTGCCCACACACGGATCCCGAAGCGAATGTTGTTTTATAACATTACGCGCTCGCTCGACACTTTGGCAGCTGTGTATCTCTCGTGCGAGTGTAATATACGCGCGCGCTATTACCACCGTGTCCCTTTGTCTTGATTTATGCCGTCTTTGTTTTTGACACGTTACAACAAAATTTAAACGTCAACCTCGGGCTGGCTAATTTTTTATATCCACCGCTTGATATTTCACTTCGACACGTCTCCGTGCTCTGCACTTATGCTATGCGGCGCGGAGATGTCAACGAGCGTATAAGCGCGATACATATAAGCGTCAACAACGCGGCCGAAGTTACGGAATCGTTGCGTTAAAATTGCGAAACGATTGACCCAATAATAAAACGTTATAAATTTTTCATAGCCCATCCAGGATTCAAAAGAACATACGCGTGCGTAGCAAATTTTCGACCCGATCGTCGCAATATGCAAAGAACGATCCTGCGATGCACGCGGCCATTTCGAGGCTACAAAACTTTATTTACGAACACTTAAATCTGTATCAAAAATCTCGTCGATCGGTATCTCATTTCTATAATAGCATGCACGCACGCGTACGTATACGTATTGATGCGCGGCAGCCCTGTGGTATGTCTCGCCGAAAATTTATTATTGAAATTCTGACGCCGATGCGTCTTGTACATATACGCCGCGAAAATTAATAGTCGCACGCGTGCATCGCTCTAAAGAACAAAGAGCCGCCCTGCAAAATGTGCACTATAATAATCGAGTCCCTTTTTTTTCGTCATCATCATCTTCGTGCCCGGCAGCCGATAGCTCAAGTCTCTAATAATATCGAGAGCAGCAGATGCTGAAAGTCTGCGTCGATGCAATTTATAATCGCGCGCGTGCGTCTGTGCGAGTATCGGTCTCGCGGCGGCGGTGGGCGATAGCGCCTCGGATCGTCGTCGTGGCGTGCGAAATGGCCCTCGAGCGGATGACTTCCCGCGGTGTGATTTTTTTTTTCTTTTTTCGTTGCTTTGCGTACAAAAGTACCGAAAAGTATTATCGTCCTTCCTGCCTCGGTTTTATTTCACGGGCCAGCCTGCGGTGTCCGTGGGTGTGTTATGAGGCTCAAAAAGATAAAATTAAGGCCCGAGAGAATAAAAATCGTATGTATATTTTTTTTTTTTCATGACTCTACGTGTTGGTCAAATTATTACGCTGCGCTGCGGTTGATAAGCTCTCTCTTTCTCTCTGCGTCGTGTTACAGATACGCGAGGGGGGAGCATCGGCAGATTTTGGTCTCTCGCGATCGGGTTTTTAACGTCGCCATAAACAACGTTTGACATTTTTAGCCGATAATTTTATAGTTACGTCCTACGAGTTGTGAAATTTACAATTTCTCGACGACCGTTAAATTTGATAAAATTTGCGAAATCGCAGAGAAAATGTACCAAAAAGCTATATTTTTTAAACTGGATTTTGTGTAATTGCGAAGAAAATAAAATGAAATGAATCGGCCCGTAAGATCATGTATCGACGATGGTTCTTATGGTGTGGGGGCGCTCCTTTCTCTTTTCTTACGGGTGATAATACAGTTTCCTAACGTACCTTGAACCAATACGTGAAGCAGGTAAAGTTTATGGGACAAGCGTTTTTGATATTCAAGATGTTTTTTTTTTAAGAAAGTAGTAAATAAAACTTGAATCATAAAGTTGATAATGTTTATCTCGATTTTCTAAATTTACGGAGATTATAATTGCAAAAGTAATCGTTAATTTAATAATAGCTTTTTTTCATAATGGGTCAACGATGGAGATGAAAAACTCATTTGCGTTCGAGATAGCGAAAACATTTACAAAGAAACTCTCTACGTTTCAAATTAGCTAATGGCGATTAAAAATTGAATTGCGACGGAAATTAACGTGTCACTTCGTATATGTTCACTCGCTGATTATGAATGTTTTATGCGAAAAACAGAAATATAACGCGAGAACTTGGGTTTATCAGTTCAATCATTATCCTCCCATGAATATTACATCAGGATGAGAAGTACATATTTCGTTCTTGGATACATGATTTATCTAAGGAATATACGTCGGTTTTATCACGTGAAGTGTGATAGGTCAAAAAATCGAGCTTCATCCAAGTATGCACTCGTGTAAAGTGTATTGGAAAATGAAAATCCTGAAAATTCAAATTTGTTTTCAAAAATACTCTTCACATCCTTGAAGTAACTTTTTATGCAAAAAAAGAATTTGTAATTAAAAATAAAATTGTTTACATTCTACCAACAGGGTTCCTAAACAAATATTCGAGTTTATATCAAATAACTTCATTTTTAGATGAAAATGCATAAAATGTTCGTGCTTAAAATACAAAAACAGACCTAGCAGAAACTCTCCACGTTGATAATGGTCTAATAAATAACTATTAGAAATGTTTTAAAATACATTATCATTAATTTGCTTTCTTATTGCAATTCGTTTAATATTATGTTCTGTAAGTGCAATTTCGCAACTCTTTTACAAAGGAAATTGTTCAATGCCTGAAAATGACAATTTAATTGTTTCAAAAGATCTATAGGCTAATTTTTAATCATTTTATAAGTGCACGATGATACAACCTTAAGCCTCCAGTCACCACTAGATGGCGAATACCTACATCTGTAAATCTGCAAGTGGCGAGGTAAAAATAATTGTATAAGTCAAAACCATGCAGATGAACATACACAATTAGCTTGTTCGGTGAGCGCACGAAACTCAAGCTATCAACTATTTTCTTTCTCTTCCTTGACAAATACACGGTTCATTGTCCCTCTTTCGTATACTCCAATATATACATCTACATAAACACGTGTCCCGTTGAATTTCATCGCAAGACAGTGCGTCCATCGATCATGGGCCTCTCTGCAGCGAGAGTATGAGCTATCACATCACCGACTACGTGTCGTCTGTGCGCTGCACGAATGCATACGCCGTGTCCGCGTATACATAAGCATCGACTTTGTCGCACGCGCTACACACACACACACACATACACATTCGTATATACTCTGTATACTCATTTTACAGAGCGCTCGCAACGAGATACTCGCGCAACCCCCGCATGACGTGAATTGATCGAGCCCATTGATATAATTGAAGAATCGGTCGGCTTTTATTTTTTTTTTTTTTTGTAAGCTCGAAGCAATTAAAGCTTGATATTTTCTCGATATTTCGCGCGCGCACGTTATGTATACGTGTCCAAGATAAAAGAAAAAAAAGAAACTCGCCCGATGTCCAGTACATAGCGCGGCTCTTTTCCAGAAAGAAGTTTCCGCATATAATCGTATACGCGCGCGCGCAGATCGTGTAGATTCTTTCGAACGATAACGATATTGGCTAACATATAGAGAGAGAGAAGAGAGTGAAGTTATATAACGCTTCGTCCTCTCTTCGGTTATTTTTTTTTTCTCTTTTTACACTTGTCTCTGTGCGCAAGCACACGCCAGGCTGCATATAGATAGGAGCCATTATAATATAGGGCATCGCTGTCACTGGCTTTTACTCTTCGCACACTCACATACACACTCACACGTGCACACGCAAGGGGTTGATTCAGCGTTAAAGCCTCGGTATTTGCTATTTCTATCCCTTCGCACGTCGAAGCGAGCGAGCGAGAGAGTCAACTTTCCAAGAGACAAGATCCATCCTGCGGATCATCGATCTTTGCTGTCGTTGCCTACACACCCACTGTGTGAATGTGTGTGTGGCGATGGTGCGTATATAGGTACACGTCGGTTATGTGCTCTTATCCTTATACCCCCCCGCTGTATGTGCGGCAATATAAGCTCGTTCACATTACCACCGCATCGCTCGCCTGTCCGCGCGTATATAAAGATGTATTATGATTTTATTACAAATTTGTATATTTATTGCCTCGTAACGGGGGTAAAAAATCACGGTATTCTTATACCTATACGAGAATGAAATAAGTCGAATATTATTACCGGTGCTTAAATTTGACTAGATACGTACTTCATGCGTACGCGTCCATCCGGGGGATAATACGCTGCCGCTACGCTTGAAATAACGCTCGTTTCTTTTCGTCACGATATAGACACGGTAACATGGTCATAACCCTATAAATAAGACATTACACGCGCATCCGCGCCGAGCTGGTAAATATTAATGCCTCCCGTAATATCGGTAAAATATATATAAGTGTGTTTGTTCTTCTTTCTTGCGCCCGCAGGTCTTATAAGCCTGTTAAATGAGTGTAATAAATATCGAGAAAAAAAAGCGCGCCGCATCCAAGCGCGCGCGCGTCGATGCGATTGCAGGTCGAGTCGCGATGAAAAGTTTCATCCGACTTTTTAAGCTTTTTCCCTGATTTTTCCGTCAAAGTAATCCGCCATAACTAAACGCCGCTGCAGCTCGCTCGCGCGCGTGGCAGGCTTAAAAAAGTTTTTCGTCCACGCTGAGAGAGAAAAAATCCTTTGGTACACGTATAGCGCGTCATATCGCCACCCGCTATGTACATCCTATACCTATACGATATTATAGCAAAAACACTTGGAATATTGACCGCGCGCGCGCGTAAACTGAGTTTGCCAGGCTCTCGCGCGGCGCGAGGCGAGCGTTTGACAAATTATCAATTTTATGACGTTGTCGAGTAAAGAGCACGAGTAGGAGAGAGAAAGAGAGGCGTGTGTATACAGAAGAGAGTAGAGGTGGTGTGGCTGCTATTGTGTACAATATTGATATACGATACGCGAGAGAGAGAGAGAGAGAGAGCGGCCCCCGAGCTTTTCATCGTCGACGCGAGAGCGTAAAGTGTTGGGCGCGCGCGCGCGTCAAAGGACTCGGGTTATATACGCTGCTGTTCGCTCACTCTCGTGGTACGATATAATAACGTTTAAGAAAAAAGTGAGTCATGCTGTGTGTGCTGCTGCTGCTTGTTGTGCCTCTGTACTGTTATACTAGCGGTATGTATAGCACAACGCGCGTGTGTGTGTGTGTGTGTGTGTGTGTATGCGTTAGAATAGGATGCCAGTGTGGCACCAACAAGAGAACACGCCCTTCTCCAGCCGAGGCCGTAATATAATGTATACGTATGGACACACAGAGAGCTCGATATTGCCATTTTATTAAATGCAAATTGCGTCCTGATTTCGAAACAATATAATGTATAGGTTCTAGCTGTCGAATTAAAAAGTTAAACACGCGAGAGGGAGGAGGGAGGGAGATATCGAAACCAATAGAGTGTATAGCAGCTATAGCGGCGCGCGCTTTGCAAACATGTATATAAGAGGAAAAAAGGGGGTAGAATTTTTTTCTTTTTCTTTATTTTTTTGCATCGTGTGGCGAGAACTTGAGAACACAGGGAATTGAAAAAGTTTTTTGCGGGGCCGCGAGATCTTGCGCGCGTCTGCGAGAGAGAAAGAGCGAGACGGACCGATATATAGGACAAGGTCTAGTTTGTGTACATTTATTTTATTTATTTTGCATATATACCACGCAAGAGAAGAATAGCTGACTGCTAAAATTGGAGTGTGCAGCTATGGATGTATAGTATATACATCTACACGCGCGTGCAAGCTGCCGTAAAAGATATGCGCTGCGGCAACAAAAAAAAAGAAAGTTTTTTTCCCCCTCATGCCCAGTGAAATTGATCCTTGACACTCTTGTTTTATCACTCGGATATGATACTGCCATAGCCAGACGTTGTAAATGGGCACACTGTGAGAATTTTACAAAGTATAAAAAAAGCTTTGCTCCCTGCTGTTACGTTTATAGAGAGTGAAAGCGTAACCCGCTGTACTAATTTTATTTCTTCTTGCAGCACGACCAATTTTCCGAAATCGAGCTTTTCACTTATACAGTGCCAGAGCTGCTGCTGCTTCTTTCAACGCTGCCAATTGCGCGTTTCGTGCTCTACGCAATAAGAAGTGCAAGTGTGCGAGCGAGTTACGACGAGTAGTTTTCTTTCTCTCTCTCGTAATTTTACATCCTAAAATTGTGACTAATTCGAAATAAGTTGCAAGCAGCGGCAGTGCACGCCTCGAATGAATTCTGTCGAATGACTCGCGCAGGAGCTTTCGTGCAATCGTGCACGGGGCGCGTCTTAATTAGTAACGACTAAATTTTCGTCAACTATTATATGTCACAGCGAGGACGAATATATCTCAAAATTACTGAATTATTTAATTGTGCAAGCGTAAAATAGCGTACCGACGCGATTGAATCGTAAATCTCCGAGTGAAATTCCAATTATAGCCCTTTTGACAGCTGCTAATATTAATAAAATATCGATTTATGTTTTCGCAAATGAATCGATGATTGCCTCGCGTTCTCATCTACTTCGTCTCTTAGATTCCTATTATAAACCTCGGCGCGCGCTCGGTGTAACTGAAATATCCTTCACCAACGAAGAAATCAAGTATGAGCCGCATAAAATAGTCAATTTAGCCGGGCTCGGGAAAGTTTTCCCGACGTGTGCGGGTAGGTATATGGTGGAGCGCAGTGTATATATACGTATAGAGCGTATACGCTCCTGGGGGGTAGGTAGGTAACACGTGTGCGTGCAAAGATTTTACCTTTTATGTCTTTCGTTGCGCGCAGCTGTGGTTGCGATTTCCGACCGAGCTCTCTCTCGAGGCTAACGAGAATATAAGAGAGCTAGGCCATCGTCGCTCTTCTGTGTGAATGGGTGTGAGTTTACGCGTTTGTGTATTTGTGTGTGTGTGTGTATGCGTGTGAGACAGACGAGTAGTAAAACGTAAGATTTCTTCGAGAAACACGTCGCTCCTTAGAGCCCCCGCGCGTGGTGGAAGGAAAGTCGTATATATATACAAAGTACATAATAGCGAGGCTAACATTGAAAGATCAACAGCCGCAGCAGCGGCAGTTGCTTCTGGAGGCTACTACACGGGAAGACGTCGGTGTATATCTGATGAAATCGCCTCTCGCGCGCTCACTGTATACGGTCACTTCACCGCTAGTAGAGAGACGGAGAGCTGCGAAGTTACCATCTAGACGGCGTGTGGCAGCAGCAGCTTCCTCTTGGCTAATAATCCTACCCAAGTTAAGGTCTAGATTATGGGGCAGTATAGCAGTGGCAGTAGTTACTCAGCGGCAGTGGCGGCGCAGTAGAGAAGGCAGTGGTAACCACCACAAGTCCGCTTCTATTCCAAAGAGCCAAGTGAGAAAGGACAGACTTTCTCTTCTCTTCTCTCTCTCTCTCTCTCTCTCTCTCTCTTAGCGCAGCTATACATGCAAGCTTGATGGAGTTACACTAAGTGGCTTTTGCTGCAGGCAGCAGGAGGCAGCAGCAACTGCAGTAGAAGTAGTAGTAGCAGCGGCAGCAGCATCAGTGGTGCGAGAAAATGAAATATATCAGAGTACGGAAGGGAGGGAAGAAAAAAATACAAAACAGAATGGAAAAATCCGAATACCGAATTCTCGATGCATAAAAGATGGGAGCTCTCTGCGAGCGTGTGAATATGCCACTATATATTGCGACCGCGCCACGCAGCCAAGCTACTACCGCTACTACCACTACTACTAGCTGCTACCATTATTATGCTGAGCCTCGCGAGAAGCCGAGTTCACGCGCGTGGTATATACACTAGTAGTAGAGCAAAAACACAATTGTCCTTGTGTCATGCGAAGGAGGCTAGTAACGCCTTCTGTTCGAGATAGCTGCTAGCTAGGCGCACGCTGCAGCAGTAGTAGTAGAAATTGAGAGTCTTTGTGTGTGTATACGTGTACGCTATGTATACTATGGCAGTGAACAACGCGATGCTTAATTTCCAAGCTCGTACAGCTACCAGAGTAATGCAAAGCTATATCTGCACACTCTGGTGTATATGTGTGTGTATAGCGTGCGCGAGCTGCTTTCACATTAATTTGATTTGTAGACTCGAGCCCATTTATGCGCTGCAAGGAGAAGGAGAAAGGTGGAGGGCCAGAGCAGTGGTACCAGTAGCAGAAGAAGAAGAGAAGAAGAAGAACGAGACAGAGGTCGAGATTGCTGCTGCTGCGAGGACATTCACGTACGCTCTCGGGCGCCGCTGTGTATACTATATAATACGTGCTTACCCGTAGTACATCGTAGTAATAGTAGTCCCTTGTTGTTACCCCGCGTCTCGCTGTAGCTTATTGCCTTTTGTCCCTCTATAAAGCACCCAGTCCCCCCCACCTCTCAGGGCCAAGGATGCGTATCTCACATTTATCAGGATAGCGCTCGATGTTTTGCCACACACTTATCCCCCTGATCCCTTCGCTTGGGCGGAGCAGGGGGCGAGCGGCTTCTTGTTTCCTTCTCAAGTAGAACAGGACAAGATCGGGTCGGACGCTGCGCGTATTATTATATACACATCTGCATTGTCGTGTGTGGGTGTATTATACGATGAACGTAAACCGTATATAAAGGACTCCCCCTCTTCTACACGTAAACGCGATGTTTTTGCGCGAATAAAGTAGGATCGACGCAGGCCCTGGTTGCTAGATATACAACATAATACTTCGCGCACTGCTCGATCGCTGCAGCGCTGCAGCCGAAAAAGAGCCTCAAAGCCATTCTCTGCGCGCACTATCGTTCATAGAAGTCACACACACACATACACATACACACAATAAAAAGAAGAATAAAAAGAAGAAAGCGAAGAACGGGAAAGACCCTCGAATATCCGCTTTGATCATCAGATTCGAGCGCAGAAGCGTACCGTCGATGCTGCCGCCGTTTCAGCTTTAATCCGCACATACACCTTGTGTATGTGTGTATGTATAGGCCATAGGTGGAAAAAAATAGTTGCGAGCTCGCGCACTAGGTATATGTATACAATTGATGGTATGGATGGTGCGTGTAGCATGTATGTATGTATCCGCGCAGAGTCCGGCAAAGAGCATCAAAGGAATAAAGAAGGATGCGACTGTTTGGTCGTCGGGGGTTGTGTAGTGCACAAGCAGTGCGCATAGACACAACATATAGATGTACGTCTGTGTTATAGCTGGCCGAAAAAGCACGAGACTGCGACGCGGTACACACAACAACGTGCAGGCGTATTATATATCGCACGTGCTTACGAAGACAATCACTCACGCAAATGCGGTCAAAAAAATCTCACTTAGAAATCCGCGGCGAAAAAAAACTCTCGTTCAAAAACGCGGTCAAGAAAATCTCTCTAAAAAATCTGCGATCAAGAAAATCTCTTCAAAAAAACTGCAGTCAAGAAAATCTCTTCAAAAAAAACGATTTTTACGCGGGCAAGAAACCAAATTGAAAAAATCTTACCTGTTCTTAGTCCGTTCTTGATAATGTTTACACTTATTATTACGTATCACTTATCACGATGCAAGGATACAATAATCTGAGCCGCGCTTAGAAAATTTTCTTTGGGTTTGTCTCTTGTATTTTTCTCCCACTTCTCTTGCTTTTCTTGCGTTCACAATACCGT
>CACVKI010139698.1:0-21366 GCA_902732785.1 Trichogramma evanescens | reverse complement strand
GGCACTTTTTCATCATGTACTATAACATACCAAAAGCGCGTCAAGATCGGTGACATACGTGCGGACGAAAATTTAAAAAAATATTATTTTGACCCATAGATATTCACAATTGTCAGTCATCATCTCTTCTCGTATTTGTCAAAACCAAAATCTTTGCGGCCTTCATGGACTGTTTTATGATGTTTTTTTTTAATTTCTTTGACCCAGAATTTTTTCCTCGCACTTATCGTAGTCCTTGCGACCTTCGTGAACTGTTTTTATGTGCAAGCGCAAATTACTTTTATATCCAAATTTTCGTTCGCACTTGTCGCATGGGTAATCTTTTCGACCTTCGTGGACTGTTTTTTGATGGACAAGCAAATGTGCTTTGTATCAAAATTTCTTCTCGCAATTGACGCATGCGTAATCTTTGCGACCTTCGTGTATTGCCTTTTGGTGTAAAAGCAAAGTCAATTTATGTCCAAATTTCTTCTCGCAATTGACGCATGCGTAGTCTTTGCGACCTTCATGTATTGTCTTTTGGTGTAAAAGCAAAGTCAATTTATGTCCAAATTTCTTCTCGCAATTGACGCATGCGTAGTCTTTGCGACCTTCATGTATTGTCTTTTGGTGTAAAAGCAAAACCGATTTATGTCCAAATTTCTTCTCGCATTTGTCGCATGTGTAATCTTTGCGATCTTCGTGGACTGTTTTTTGATGGACGGTCAAATGTGTTTTGTATCCAAATTTCTTCTCGCACTTGTCGCATTATACATAATCCTTGCGACCTTCGTGGACTGCTTTTTGATGTTTGATCAAAGTGCCTCGTTCCCCAAATTTTTTCTCACACATATCACATGCGAAATCTTTCCGACCTTCATGCACTATTTTTTGGTGGGAGAGAAAATCCGATCTGCGTCCAAATTTCTTCTCGCAATAGTTGCATTTTTGTGAGCATCGTGAACGGTCTTTTGGTGTCTTATCAAATTATGTTGGAGCCCAAATTTCATCTCGCATTGGTTACATGCGTAATCTTTGCGACCTTCATGGACTGTCTTTTGGTGGTTGAGCAAATCCACCTTTCTTCCAAATTTCTTCTCGCATTTATCACATGCGAATTCTTTCCGACCTTCACGGACTTTTGTCATGTGCATAAGAAAAGGCGATCTTTTTTCAATTTTTTTTTCGGACTTGTGGCACACAATATCTTTGTAACCCTCATGGACTGTTTTTATATGCAAAAGCAAACTCTGTTTATTTCCAAATCTCTTCGCGCACATTTGACATAAGTAGTCTCTGAAAACTTCGTGAAATATTTTTTTATGCTTCAGTAAAGTTGATTTATTTTCAAACTTCCTCTCGCACTTGTTGCACGTAAAATTTTCGCGATTTTTATGTACTAATTTTTGATGAGTAAATAAACTCGATTTTTTCACAAATTTTTTCTCACACTGATCGCATGCAAAATCTTTACAGCCTTTATGTTCTGATATCTGGTTTCTACTCAAATGCCTTCGGAACTCAAATTTCTTCTCACATTTTTCGCATGCGTAGTTTTTCTGATCATTGTGAATTGTGTTTCGATGTGTTATCATACTTGATTCTGATGTAAACGCCTTCTGGCAAATATTACAAATATGTTGTTGGTCGTCTGAAACAGCAATGTCGTGTTCACTCAAATTATTTTCCGAGAAAAGTTCTTCGAGTTTCTTTTCATTTTTATCCATTTTGGTACTTAAAATAAACGGTAGATTCTTCTATTTAATGCTACGGAAATTGAATAAGTAAACTTAATCTTTTGGTATTGTAGCTTGAAAGACAACTTTCAAAGTAATTTGTTTCCAAAATAGACTTGATCAATGTGTCAAAGGACGATGTTGAAATCGTATATGATCATATTGTTTACAATTAAAATACCGATTAATCTGTTTATAAATTATCCTTACAATATTTGAAATAATTTAACGAGGAGCGAGGAGCTCGAGAAGAGGGTGCCGGTCAACAGACCTTCAACAGAGTATGTTTTCAATAAACTCGTTTTCATTTCAATCAAATGTTTAGCTTCACTTGTGTCAATTATAGTAGAAACAATCATATACTTATATAAGCCATACCATATAAAAATAGTTTTTTTTTTCTAAAAACATAATTTAAACTATGTACTCTCGAAAAGAACATACAAAAACATAGTATCAAAAGTACAAACAAACGCTAGATACTCTCATGTGTTCGTGGTTGTATAGTGATTTATCTATTCATAGCTGACACTAACAGATCATCTTTTACAAATATTTGGTTGATCCAAATACAGTATAACTTTCAACGAATGCAATTATGGCTTTTTTAGCGAAACGAGGGATTATATCACGAACCGAAGTTAGTGTAAGCTATGAATAGATAAATTACTATGAACAGACTTTGGTGTTAATAAGTTATTCGTTCTTTATGAATATTTTTCTTATTTTTTATAGAAGTTATACCGTTGTGTCTATGAAACAACAAAAACAATTTCATACTAATAACAATAATATTATAATAACACAATCAAACAAATCATCTTAATTCTGAATTCTGGAATATAATTTTTAATAATGGTTTGCTAACTGTTATCAATTTTTTCTAAATTTTTCAGGTGTTTTTTTTCATACTCGAAAATTTGCGCTATTGCTTCCAATTTCATGTTAAATGATAATCTAGTTTTCTTGAATAATTTATTGTTTATAGGAATTACTCGAACTTGATGCATAGTTTCCTTACAGAAAAGCGACACAGCTTTCAGCGAATCTTAAGATTTAAAAAAGACTCGTTTTTGTAAATAAGCTTCAAAAGTTGGTTAACGTCAATGTTACAATGGTATTTTTCAATGTAATAAAAATTCATAAGGTGTACAAAATACCTTACCTTTTCAAATCAAAAGTAATTCTCCCATGAATAAATAAACTAAACTTTCATTTGAATTGGAATGACTTTATCGTGACTTTAGTAAATAAAAAGAATATGCTGTAAGTTAACTTTTCTTTGAATACCTTTGTTTGAAAATATAAAGTGAAGTACACTTGTTATTGAATATACTTATTCAATTGAAATTGTATTGAACATATTGTTGAAAATAAAACTATTTTACAAATCTTACTAAAATGTCAAGAATTTTTGAAAACTATGAAAAAAGAAGAGCGATAGTATTTTACGAAAAAAATTTCTACTTACTCGCTATATTTATGAAAATAACATTTTTATGGCCTTATCTGAGCGAAAAATTGAAACGTAGAGGACGTTTACTTTTTTTAATCAATGGATTCCTAGTATTGCAAGCTTATGTTATAATCTTGCTTATTTTAATTATAATACTTTGTAGAATGCTAATCATGTTTTTTTTCAGGTAACATTTTTAATTAGGAGAGGAAAAAATTTAAGATTAGAAGAATTGACGGAGGCTATATTTCAATTTATAGCTTGCTTTATCACATTTTTAATGTATTTTATATCTTCAATACAAGAAAAGAAAGTACGGATCCTAAAAATTAAAATTCATTGAAATTGAAAATATTCTTTTTTTTTAAGATTCGAATAATTTTTACCAATTTCTTTGGCAATTGTGATTATAAAAAAGACCAAAACAAAAACCCGATTGAGCTTGAAATGATTCAGAAAGCATATAAACTTGGTGTGATATTTGGGTGTAAGTAATAGTACTTTATGCAACACAGGTATAGGTATGCTTTTTACACAAGTTGCATGCAATATTTTATAGCACAAGTACCTAAAACTAGCGACAAAGTTGCGAATTTTAAGAGTGCTATGAAATTATGTGTAGATATACTCATAAAAAATTAGTGAGTTTCAAAACGCAATCATTTACCAAATTTTTCACTAATATTTTGTTGTCGATTGAAATGTCGACTAGAAAAAATGTGGAAATAAAATTGAATTTCCAAAATAGAATTTGGATTTTGAAATCAGAATAGAACAATTTAAAAATGACGGTCTAAAATTGAACTAGCAGAGCATGGGTTGAAGTACCAACCTCATCATAAATGTTTTTAATAGTATATTTTGCACTCAAGAAGTAAAAAAACAAGAACGTTTCAGAGCTAATCTCAAAGCTCGGCTTCGTCTCAGCTATAATCACGTGTTGTAAGTCTTTTCAGTATTCCCTAGATGCAAAATATAATATTAATTGCAGGTGTGGCATTAAGTGTTTATTTTGGAATTGGATTCTTTGTAATGGGGCTGATTGTACATACCAAACAAAAACCATTTTTCAAATATGATTTTTTTATCGATGAAGAAGAATATTTTTATTTTTATTTGACTTATGGGATAATAAGTGTGGTACAAATGAGTTTGATTGGTGCAGCTATAACATCAACATTTGTTACGTTTACCTGTTATACTGCTCAAAAATTTGAAAATATTTGGTACAAATAAATAAGTTTTAACATAATTCGATTAAATGTATAAATCAAAATATTTTTTGTAGCATTGAACTGGAGACATTGCAAATCCGACTCAAAACAGTGAGAGGCGCATATACTCATTTCTGTCCTTGGAGAAAAATAATTCAGAAAATTCGTGATCATAAAAATTGCATAAAGTTGAGAAATCAATACGTTTTACTGTGAAATTGTCACAACACTTTATAATTTTTCTATTTTAATTCATATTGAAACAAAAATTCGGCTACATACTGACTGATCATTTCTCTATTGCAGCTTTAGTCAGACTCTTACTAGATTTTCATTGCCGTTTATTTTTGCGGTTGTATTCAACCTTACAGCTTTAATGAGCATCACAGGATTTACAGTATGATCATTTTGTGCTTTTTATAAACTTGCAATTTATTTGATGACACTATTACACTTTCGAAAATATATTATTTTATTAATTAGTAATAATTCTAATGAAAATCTGTAGAGAAATAATAAAATTTATCATAACAATCTCAAGTAATACGACTCAACCTGTAGTTGGTCATTTAAGTAAATCTTACATGACTACTCGAAAAGAATTTTGATTAATGATTTATTTTGATAAAAATAAATGACTCTTCTTCCTTATGTACTAAAAAAAAATTTGATCGTAGATGGTTGTTCAGTTAAAGAAAAAAATGTTTCTTCAATTTTTTAAAGTGGCCTTGGCTTATCTGAGTTGTAATGTGATACTTATGATTTTATGCTATTTTAGCGAAAATATTACAAATGCTAGTGAAAATATATGCATTACATGGTATGACTATATTATATAAGTCAGAATAACTGATCAAAATTTGCGTTAAATTTAATTCTGTGAAATTCAAATAGTTATAGTACTTGTTGGTATGAATTCAATCCTAAAGTTAGGTCTCTACTCTTACTGATGATGGTTCGAACCATACGACCTTGTTGCATGATGGCTTGTCCCGGTTTTCCGGTTAATTACACTACGGTTACATTTGTAAGTATAACTCTTAATACATCAAAATGATTCATATATGAATGCCTCATTAATTTTTCACAGGTTGTTAAAACATCCATGTCATACATAACAGCTTTAATGGCGGTTCAAACTTGAAGCAATGAATTAAACAATATACGCAATTACTATTTGTAAAATGATACCTATTTCATGGAATTAAAAAATATCACCTGATATGTGATGCACGTGAACTATGTGTATTTCTAAATTAATAATTTAAGTTAAAAAGAAAATTAAGAATTATATCCGAATTTCTAATTCTAAGAAATCCTACAAATATTAAAAAAAAACAAAAATACAAACATTTCCGATTGGAAAAATTATAATCGATAATACGAAAGAAAAAAGAACTGACAATAGAACTGCTGAGAGATTATTTCAATCGATAGTTGGATTTATACTACCGTACGATTATACCACTCTGTCTGTACATTTTAAAAAGGTTCATTGTGTTTATTGTCATTATTTATTAATAAAGGTTCATCATTATTATTTTCAATATGACTTGATTATAACTGCACTTAAATACTTTTATTTTTTGGGTCCTTATATCTATACATATGACTTCAAACATTCGTGAAAGCAATGATCTATTGGGACAAAAAATGATGAAAAATACTTTGAGCACAGCCATCATTGCACCTACAATTCTATTATAACAAGAAAAAGATTTAGTTCTTTCAGAATATTCGAATTAAAATAGAAATGTTGTGTAAGACCGACTTTCAGCACGCTTCGCGCGCTCTCCTCTTTCTTATTCCGTTTCGCCATTTTTCAATATTAAAATTGAAAAATAAAATATAGATTATGTTATGAATTGTAATTGTCGCCGCCTCGAGAAACCCAATCAAAATTAGTCTTCAGCCGTAGCAAAGTCAGCGATCTAAAGAGTGAACCCCTCCGACCAACTTCGCCTTGAGTTTCGCAGCGAGCTTGGAACTTACGTTCCACGACCACCAACTCCAGCGTGCAGTGTTCCCACTACCAGCTTTCGCTAGGAAAAATTTCTTATTCCTGTTAGGTAGAGTTAAAGTTAGATGTGTACTCAGAGTGAAATAAAGTCAAAATCTCTGCACAGCCTTTTTTATTATCTTCAATTAGATTTATAATTAATATCATTGGTCGTACATATAAAATCATTATTCTATGAGAAAGCTCTTTGCCAATGAATTGTTAGTGGTTTTATATCGCCACAGCTTTTAGCCAACCATTTGTTATATGATGTGAAAAAGACTTATTTTGTAATTAAGCTTAAAAAGTTATTGTTAACATAAAAAATATCGGAATTACAATGGAAAAATTATATTTAAATGGAATGAAAATCGATAAGGTATACATAAAAAACCTTCCTTTTGAAATTACAAATAACTTTCACATGAATAATTAAACTAAACTTTCATTTGAAGTGGAATAAATTTACCGAGACTTGCATTTAGTATATCAAAAGAATATATTACAGAGCTTTTTTTTGCATACCTTTGTTTGAAAATATGCAGTTAAGTACACTTCGTACAGAACATACTTTTCAAACTTAAAGGAAAATTAATTTCCTTTGATTGTCATATTATTTTATAATTACTTAAATATTTACTTTAATATTCAATACATTTAAAAAAATGACAAGAATTTTTGCAAACTATAAAAATAGAAGAATAATTGAGTTTTACGAAAAAAATTTGTACCTCATGGCAATATTCATGAAAATATCATTTATATGGCCTTATCAGAACGAAATATTGAAACGTAGAGGATATTTCCTTTTTTTAACCCGTTGTGGTCACACCTCCGAATAATAACGAGGTGGTCATGTGGTGGTCTGGGGTCATTTGGACCCCCAGTGACCACAACGGGTTAATCAATGGGTTCATACTAGTGCAAGCTAATGTTATTCTTATATCTTGGCTATTTTAATTAAAATACTTTGAAGAATGCTAATTATGTTTTTTTTCAGGTAACATTTTTAATCAGAAGAAGAAAAACTTTAGATTTAGAAAAATTGACAGAGGCTCTATTTCAATTTATTGCTTGCTTTATCACATTTTTAGTATATTTTATATGTTTAATACAAGAAAAGAAAGTACGGATCCTAAAAATTAAATTTCATTGAATTGATGACATTCTTTTTTTTTTAAGATTCAAACTCTTTTTAGTCATTTTTTCGACCAATATGATTATATAAAAGACCTAAACAAAAAACTGATTGAACTTGACATTATTCAGAAGGCATATAAAGTTGGTGCGATACTTGGGTGTAAGTTAAATTAGGCGAAGATACTCACAAAAAGTTTGAGCTCATTTACTATTTTTTCACTAACATTTTGTATTGTCGACTAAAAAAAATGTGTAATTATTGAATTTTCGATGTGGAATTATCCGCTTATTTTGATTTTGAAATCAGAATAGAAAAATTTTTATAGTAAAATTTAAAAATTACGTTATGAACAAGAAGAACATGGGTGCTCGGCTTCGCGTAGGCTAATAATCACGTGCTGTAAGACTTTTCAGTTGCTCATTCCCTAGGTGCAAAATATAATATTAATTGCAGGTGTGGCATTAACTGCTTATTTTGGAGTTGGATTGTTGGTACTGATGCCAGTTGTACATACCGAACGAAAACCATTTTTCAAATATGATTTTTTCATCGATGAAGAAGAATATTTTTATTTTTATTTGACTTATGGAGCAATATGTATGGTACAAATGTGTTTGATTGGTGCAGCTGTAACATCATCATTTGTTGTATTTACCTGTTATACTGCCAAAAAATTTGAAAATATTTGGTACAGATTTAAAAATTTACAACATGATTTGATTTAATTGATTCAGAAAAATATTTATTGTAGCGTTGAATTGGAGACATTACAAACCCGACTAGGAATATTTGGAGGCTCATATACAAATTATTGTTCCCACGATTTCTGGTTTTGGAAAAAAATAATTCAGAAAATTCACGATCATAAAAGTTGCATAAAGTTGAGTATACTTTTTACTGTGAATATTTCACAACGTTTTATAATTTTTTTATTTTAATTCAAATTGAAAAAAAAAAGTCGGCAACATACTGAATCATTTCTCTATTGCAGCTTAATTCAGATTCTTACTAGATTTTCCATGCCTGTTATGTTTACGATTGTATTCAGCATTATAACTATCATGAGCTTCTCAGGATTTACAGTATAATCATTTTGTGTCATTTTCAAAATTTTGCTTTTTTTTAATTTACAATGGTCTTTGATTTGAAATTAAAATAGTTGCCATTGCGATTATTTTCAATCACAGTATTGCATGGATGCCATAGCACTATTACACTTTAAATTTTCAATTTTTTTCTAAAATTTAATCGTTTTCTTGAGATTTTTCCGGATTTGTTAAAAATATATTATTTTTCTAATTAGTAATAGTGCTAATGAATATCTGTAGAGAAATAATAATATTTATAGTAAAGATTGCAAGTAATACGGTTTAACTAATAGTTCGTCATTTAAATAAATAATCGTACGTGACTACTTGAAAAAAATGTTGATTAATGATTTAATTTTGATAAAAATAAATTACTCTTCTTCCTGATCTACTAAAAAAAATATTTCATCGCAGATGGTTGTTCAGTTAAAGAAAAAAAATGTTTCTTCAATTTTTTAAAATGGCTCTGGCTTTTCTAAGTAGTAATTTGGTACTTATGATCATCTCCTATTTTAGCGAAAATATTATAGATGCAAGTAAAAATATCTGCATTGCATGGTATGTCTATACCTAATATAAGTATCAGAGTAATTGATCAAAATTTGCGTTAAATTTAATTCTGTGAAATTCAAATAGTTATAGTACTTGTTGGTATGAATTCAAACCTAAAGTTAGGTCTCTAATCTTACTGATGATGGTTCGAATCTTGCGACCTTGTTGTTTAATGGCTTGTCCCGGTTTTCCGGTTAATTACACTACGGTTACATTTGTAAGTATAACTCTTAATACAGCAAAATGATTCGTATATGAATGACTCATTAATTTTTCACAGGTTGTTAAAACATCCATGTCATACATAACATTAATGGCGATTCAGACTTAATAAAATAAATAAAATAATATGAGCTATAACTATTTGTAAAATTATACCTATTGCAATGAATTAAGGAAAAATCGCCTGGCACGCGCGTTGCACTTGTATTTTTGAAATCATGTATAATTCTAAGTTAATCCTTCAAATTAAAAAAAATTAAAGAATAATTTTCAAATATGGAGTTCTATGAATAATTTTTTCTTTTAAATTTCGAATAAAGATAAAAAGAGAGAAAAGGTCGATCACGCCTACGTCATTGCAAATCCGTGGGAATTATCCGTGGAGCGTTGGAAGAAGGCTATTCTCAAAAAAAGTGTAAATCATATATTCATTTTATAATAGTCAATTTTTATTGAGATATACTTGACATACATTAAGTACATCTTCATAGTTCAAGTACTCGATCAGATTTTCGCAACATAATATAGGAAGTTTGCCCTGCGTTAGTGACATTAAATATTTCAATCCAAAGTCCACGAAAAATTTCATCATGAAGCATTTGATTATGTATCCATTAATGACATCAGATATGAATCTAAAATCGTCTTTGAATTCTTTCGATTTAATTACTGTCCAGAGCTTTGAATTTTTCAACAAGTGATATCTTTTTTTGGGACTAGATGCGCAAACATCCAAAAGGGATATACCATCTTTTATCTCTAGTTTTTTTAAATTTTCAATTTCTTTCGAAACTTTAGCATTTAATCTATGAATATCTTCCTCTTTGAGCCTACAATATCGGCTCAACTGCTGCAATTCTGCTCTGAGGTAATCTTTCATCTCGGTTGTCATAAAGATATTCCATTTTTCAACCATTAGAAGCTGTGTGTGTACTAGATGAGCGAAATCAAAGTTATTTTTGTCATCCGGCAGTAGCGATCGGATTTGCGTCAAAGAACCTGAAACAATATGAACTGTGTTAGATACATGTAGCCTACAGTTTGATTTATTAGATCTTACCAACAAGTAATTTTCGTTTCCACTCCTGGCATAGCTCACTATGATTAATTTGATTGGTCAAAAATTTTAATACAATCAAACAGCTCGATTCATTCATTTTATGTCCTTTATCATTCAAACAATGAAGAATTAAAAAAAATTTGATCATTTTGTCCAACCACGATATAGACCAATCATATTTCCAATAAAGTTTCGAGAAGTCAATACTTTGCACATCGGCTCCATGTGCCAAAAGTACCTCAACCGCTTCAAAGTTACAGCTTAAAACGGCCAAGTGAAGAGGTGATTCACCATTATCATCTTTTATGTTCACATCAGCTCCATATTTCAAGAGTGTTTTGATTAGCTCGATACCTACTGTATTTTGTTCGTAACCAAAAGCCTCGTCTATCTTACTTAATCGACATATATCGGACTTAATAAACAAGTGGAGTATCGACTGGCCGTTTTCAAATACTTCGTTTATGTCAGCTTTATTTTTGAGTAGAGTTTCTAAGTTTTCACGATCACCAAATAATTTGAATACTGTCGCTCCTGCCCACTCCTGCGGTTCCCAGCAACTATATTGCTCGTTGCAATTTTCGAAGCAAAGATACAATGGACTGCGGCCATCATTGTTTTTTTCATTCAAGTCGCAGTTGTAACTGATGAGAAGATCAAGTAGGCTCGAGTCTACTTCTTCATTTAGAAAAAACTTGAAAAATACGTGCAATGGATTTTTCCCTAAGTCTTTCATGTTTGGATCAGCCTCATTTTTTAAGAGCATCTCTACTATTTTGATTCTTTTTAATTCTGTAGCTAGAGTCAACGGTGATTCTTTGGTGCCATCCGCTAAACGCCAAATAAGATCAAGATCATTTTTTTGATGAATGAATTTCTGCACCATCTCGATGTTGCCAGACAAACAGGCTGCGTGTAAATATGTAAAACCTTCACTATCGCTGCGATTTTCAAGTAACACCGAATCTTTTTCACGTTTTAGGAGTTTCTTGAAATAATGATTAGCCATAATTGTCCACACACAATAATCTTTTCCTACAGGATCTCTTTCAATGCGCTTAAGACAACTCAAAGGCTCCTTATTCCAGTCATCAAATGATTTAAGATCAGCACTACTGTCCAGTAGTAATTCTAACGTTTCATGCAGGTTGAATTCGATACATAACGACAATGGAGATTCTTTACGTCCATCTTTATAGAACGTTAGATTGACATCCACACCTTGATCAATGTATTTCTGCACCAATTCATTACGGCCATATATACATGCTACGTGAAAATACGTGAATCCTTGATGGTCACTAAGATTTTCGTCCCCAATATGGTTTAATAATTCATTAATAATATTACTAGATTGAACGTTCATCCCCGCAATATGAAGCGCCGTTTGACCCAAATTGTTGAGTACTTGCAACTCTGTGCCATTTTTCATGAGTACATCGACGATCTTGAAAGTCCACGATTCGCTTTCTACCGCAGTTTTTAAAATCCAGTTGACATCCTTGACATTGCCGTCGAATTCATCGACGATGAATGCCAGTAAATCTTCCTCCTGCCAATCTTCTTGCTCTATAAAGATTTTAATGAACCGATTTCGTTTTTCCTCTCTACTTTCTGCCAGGGGACTGTGTGACATTTTCTGTTTTTTACTGGCACTTATTTTAAATTAATCATTTAAACTTCGCACTATCTCCAATTCCTATAAAATGCACCATTTATTGAATAAATTTGTACATCGACATGTATTCACACACTTTATTTCATATAATTTTTGCTTCAATTCAACGAACAGCTGCGAGCTCACACTTTTATCACCTACTCCAGTGCAGTGATTTGCAACGACTGTCTGCTTCGCACACAATGCTCACAGAGTACAACTATACCGGCCAGTGACGTTTTTCCCCGCTCTGAGTCATCGAGCGAGTCAAAACCCATTATGACGTAATGCACGAAATTTCATGCTATTGTCGTTAGGGGAAAACCCCCGTTTATGGCGCACTTAAGGAATTTTCGACTAGTATAAAAAATGTATCATTTGAAATACAATACCCAATATGCCTAATGATAGTTAGAGTTTTTATCTTTGTTTGGGTACTTTCATTATTGCACAAAAATATAATTCTTTCCCCCTTAATCGAGCATCGAAAAAATTTTATCACATTGCTGCGCAATTAGGCTTGCTATTGCCTTTTGCGGCGCACATTATTCCTATTCTGGCGCACAGAATCCTTGCCCAGACTTAACTTATTGAGATAATGTAGTGCAAGTCAAATAGAATTCGTGAATAACAATATTAATAATATAGAATGAATGAGCGTATTGTTTTGAATCATTGAATAGTTTTATTGAACTTTAATTGCATTCCCAATTTACTCTACTAAACTAGGTTAGGTTTCATAATCATAATATTACGAGAGAAAGGTTGCACTTTTTCATTCACTGATATTTTTTTGTTGAAGATATTTTTCAATAATATTTTCCAGTAGATAAGCTTTAAAATGTTTCTAGATTACTAAAATATCATTACTATTTAAAAAAATAATTTTGAAAGTACTTAAAGAAGGGTGCACCAAATTAGGTGATCGCCCCATAATCGGGCATTCTCCCCTACTATCATCGGTTGCTGAATTTACTATTTTTCTAGGGATTCAGATAGATAAGAAGATTCAAATTTAGTATGTCAAAAGAATATGTTGTAAACTTTCTTTGAATACCTTTGCATGAAAATATAAAGTTTTATATACTTCATGTTTATTAAATGTTCATATTTATTAAATGTTACGGAAAATTATTTTCGTTAAATTAATACATAATTTAGTATATACTTTAATATTTAATAATATCATTTTAATATTCAATATTTACTTTACAAGTAACATATCATACAGAAATGACACGAGTCTTTGCAAACAATGAAAATATTGAGTTTAACGAAAAAGTTCCTTACCTAATCGCGACATATTGAAAGTATTACTTACAATAATGATAAGAATCTTTGCAAACCATGAAAAAAGAAGAATGATTGAGTTTTTTGAAAAAGATATGTACCTAATCACGACATTTATGAAAATAACATTTTTATGGCCTTATGAGACCGAAAAATTGAAACGCAGAGGAAGAATAATTTTTTTAATCAATGCTTTAATAGTATTGCAGGCTTATGTTATTATCTCGCTTATATTTAATTATAATACGTTGAAAAATGCTAACCTGCCCTTTTTTTCAGGTTACATTTATTATTAGAAGAAGAAGCAGTATAAGTCTAGAAGAATTAACAGAGGCTTTATTTCAATTTATAACTTGGTTGGGAACATTTTTACTATATGTGATATGTTTATTGCAAGAAAAGAAAGTACAAATTTAGACAATTAAATTTCAACGAAATTGATAATATTCTTTTTTTTTTAAGATTCAATCTCTTTTTACACATTTTTTTGCCGAATATGATCGCATGAAAGACCTAAACAAAAAAATGACTAAACTTGAAATCATGCAAATGGGATATAAAATTGGTACGGTGCTTGGGTGTAAGTAAAATTATGCGTAGATAGTTATCAAACATTTGTGTAAATTTTAAAACGTAATTACATTCATTTACCAATTTTTTTACGAACGTCTCACAGTCGATTAAAACACGACTGAAAAATTGAGGAAAAAAGCAATAATGAAAATTTAATTTTCGAAGTGGAATTATATGTTTATTCTAATTCTGAACATTTTTTTTCCAATCGTGGTTTTTGGTTGTTATTTAGTAGTTGGATTCTTAGTATCAATGATAGTTATACTTACGGAACGAAAACCATTTTTTAAGACTGATTTTTTCATCGACGACATAGAATATTTTCATATCATGATTTATGGAACAATATGTGTGGTACAGTCAGGTTTGATTGCTGCAGCATTAGCAGCACCGTTTGTCATGTTTACTTATTATATTATTAGAAAATTTCAAGATATTTGGTACAGTTAGAAAATATTTCACATAATTTGATTTAATTGAAAAATCAAAATATTTTTTTAGCATTGATCTGGAAACATTACAAGCCCGACCAAGAACGTTTGAAGGCTCATATAAAAATTATTGTTCCCATGATTTGTGGCTTTCGAGAAAATTAATTGAGAGAATTCGTGATCATAAAAATTGCGTAAAGTTGAGTAATTGATTCTTTTTGCAGGGAATATTTTACAATATTTTATAATGTTTTATTTCAAGTTAAATCTACAAAAAAACTTTGATTACCTACTGAATCATTTCTCTATTGCAGCTTAATGCAGATGTTCAATAGATTTTCAACGCCGTTTATTTTTACGATCATATCTGGAATTATAAGTGTCATGAGCATATCAGGATCTACAGTAAAGTTCCATATGCCATAATTTTAAAAATGATTTTATAAACTTGAAATAACTTCGTGTTTGAATTAAAAGCTTACGAAGCACACTTGAAAATGCAATTCTTTTACATCACAATTTCGCATGGATTTTTTAGCATTATTTCAATACACTTTTAAAAAATAAATTTTCAATGTTTTTATGTAAATTATTTTAAATGATTGCTTGAAAATAACTATTTATTTTGATGAAAATAAATAACTATTGTTATTAATATAATATACTAAAAAAATTGTCACTGTAGATGGTTATTCAGTTGAAGAAAAAAATGTTTTTTCATTTTCTTAAAATGGCTTTAGCAATTCTGGGTATAGTAATATAATTCTTATGGTTGCATGCTATCCTAGCCAAAAAATCACAGATGCAAGTGCAGATATCGGTACTGCATGGTATGATTATATTATATAAGTCAGAGTAATTGATAAAAATTTGCGTTAAATTTAATTATGTGAAATTCAAATATAGTTATAGTAGTTGTTTATATGAATTCAAACCCAAAGTTCGATCTCTACTCTTACTGATAATGGTTCGAACCTTGCAACCTTGTTGTTTAATGGCTTGTCATGGATTTTCGATCAATTACACTACGGTTTCATTCGTAAGTATACCTGTTAATACATTAAAATGATTCATATATTAATTTTTCATTAATTTTTCTCAGGTTGTTAAAACAACCATGTCATACGTAACAGCTTTAGTGGCAGTCCAGACTTAAAATAATGATCAACTATTTATCTTGTGTATTTTTAAATTTATCATTTAAGTTTAAGTCAAAAAATAAAGAATAATGATAGATTTTTGAATTCTAAGAATATTTTTTCTTTTCGAAATTCAAATAAAAATAGAAAGAGAGAAAAGGTCGATCTCATCATCTTCTGCAGCTTTCATCTGATGAGTTTGCAATAATGTTAAGTCAATAAACCTATTTCATTTACATTCGATTGGATGTGTCAAGTCCGAAGCAAAAGTATTGCACTTTTAGGTTTTTGTATCATAGCAATATCTCACAACCATCATTTTTACTCGGAGCTTAAAAAAATGTAATTTTTCTAAACATGAAGCTTCAAATTATTTAAGGTATGAATTTAGTTAAATAAAATTCCTCAAGGACTTGTGTAAATAACTTTACAATTATTGCATATATTTTAAAATATTTTTGAAAATGTACACATTTTCGTTGGCATTATTATACTTTTAAATAATAATTTATTTTTATGACAGGTTTATTGAAATGTTATTAGTACAACAAAGATAATTAATACATTATAATGTTTTTTGAAAATATTTCACAATGTTCATTTTCGTATAATTGACGTGGACTTATACTGCGATTATACAATGAAAAATATGTTTACGCGCGTGGCTGACACGATAGGACAAACTTTAAACACAATAAGTCAATTAGAGAGAATCTGACGAAATGTAAGAATGCACAAACATGCGACACTCGAAGAAATGATAGCGGGCTATTCAAAAGACTGCAGTTTTCGCCTCTTGGATTCTCGGTCAACAAAGTTTAGCATAAAAAAACAGTACAAATAGTGGGGCCAGGGCAGATCGGGTAGTACAGTTGAGAGAGACGAAGCTATACTCAGGGAAGAACGGCCATTCTCCCTTTGAGTACGGTGACGCTCTCTCAAATTGTTGTCGGATTATTTATATTGATTTCAATATCTATTCTTTTTTAATACAATTTCGTAAAAAATTAAAAATTTCGTAAAGAATTAATGTCAGACACTGGTGCAGCAGTGAGCGTCATTAATTAAATATTCTAAAATTTCAATAAAACGAGAAGAGTGATAAGTGACGTCGATATCAAACATATGAGAATTAGTGACAAAAGCATGAGAGCTGATGAGAGGAGTGTCAGTAATTCCAAAATTATGAAGTTATCTCAAACGAACGATAGTGGGAACGTGTAAGAAGAAGAGACGCAAAATGAGGCAATAACAGCATGCGCAACGAGCTCAGAGGGCTTGTTTAATCAAAAGCCAATACAAAGAGATGACAAAGTTACGCAAAATAAAAAAATTCAATATAGGTACAGTTTTCAGTGAAGATTTTCGAGCAGACAATCCTGCACATATTAAAAAGAAGAAAATGTGTAGTGATGAAAAATACAGCGCGACGAAGAAATACGAAGTGTAATGATCTGTAGATCATTTCTGACCAAAAAGCCTTGACAAATAACACGCGTCAAAAGTAAGTCAATAGTAACGTACAGCTCAGATAAGAGCGAAGCAGTATGAATGAGAACACACATAGGCAACGCTATGTTGTATGAGAATTTCACGCATAGACAGCGCAATCTTGTATGAGTGCCTACACGAACAGGCGAGTGCGCCGCTGTGTGAGTGCTTACACGTATAGGCAAGCGCAACGCTGTATGAGTGCTCGCACGCATAAGCAAGCATAACGCTGTATGAGTGCTCGCACGCATAAGCGAGCGCGTCACTGTGTGAGTGTTCGCACAGACAGGCCAGCGCTGCATGGTAGTAGTATACGAACAAGTATACGAATGTACATATGTGCGTGTTCAAATAATGCTATACGAAATGTAACGTGTAGGGGCACGTGTTAATTGTATAATTGGAATGGAAATGTATTGAAGGGCATGACTATGTGACAAACAACATAAAAAATATGTACAATAACAATTGTAGTCATAACAAGGTGAATAACAATTCGGCGAATTACTGAGATATGAGGTTTTCAGTAAACAGGGGTGAAAAGTTGTTGACGAAAAAGTATGAAAATTGAAAGTATATAAGAAGCTCTCAAACTAAGGAGGGGACTTCTTTCCTTCTCAACTATTGTTAGCGGCGAAGCTCTGTCCGATTAAAAACTTGTATTTATCAGTTGAAAAAGTACAAGTGTTTGAAAGCGGTGAAGCTAGATCAAAATATCTGCTAGCTTTGGCAGCTACAGTTTCATCAAAGGTTCTGCAGTTCAGCAGGCCTTGGGCCTACGACATCAACGAAGTACAGCCCTCAACTTGGCAACAGCGAGTGCAGCCCTCAAGCCAACCGTAGCGGCACATATACATTTGATCAGCTACATAACAGAAGAGCTTTTATTATTACAACAATTAGTAAGCAAATATTGTCTTTATAAATACGGCGACAAACAATAAATCTGTGTGCATTAAAAGGTAAATGAATGTTATTATTGAATTGTAAACCTCTCCCTATACACTATGCTATACTAGTGAGACAACAGTAAGTTCATTTATTATAACAGGTCTTGGGCCAGGAAAGCGGCTCATTACAGCAGCATAAAAATGATACGTTGTGAGGAGGAGAACCCTCACGGTAAGGGTAAAGACAGTAAGATCATGTGCCGATGAGACGAAGTGCAGCGATAATGGAAATTTTAGTGCCGATGATGTGCACGACAATAATGAAAATTTTCGTGATAAACAAGAAGTGCGTAGCGAGAATATTGAACTTAACGTTGAGAGTATACAAAGATATGATAACAATTTTTTCACTAAGATAATAATGCGACTTAAAAACGACGATTTTCATAACAAGATGACCGACTATGATGAACATTTTCACACCACAGAAATGTAGCAATGAACCGAGGGCTAAAGGCTTGTAAAGTAAAGGACGCATCCTATGATGATGACATCGATATTATTCAGAAATCACACAAGAAAACTTGGGAAAACTATTAAGATGAAGTCTGTGTGACACCGAAATAAAATATGTGTGACAAGGTGGTAAAGTCAATAGGTGACAAAATATACGAAGTCCTTGTGATAACGTAATAAAGTCTAGGTGACAAAATAGAAAATTGTGGAACTGTTTTTTCTTTAAAAGAATATAAAAATGTTAACGCAATAAATATTTCGTAAAAATAAAATAAGTTATTCAATCGTATAAGATCATAATGCGCTTGTATAGCCGCATAAAATGTGACAATTAATAACAAAATAAAAAATTCGAGATGCACTTGTAAATGCATTATTAAAGCTGATGGAGCACAAAGAATGGATGGTGGGCGATCGAGATAACTGTTGACAGAACCTTGAAAACCGGATTGCGGTGAATCCAATAAATTATCAGATAGCAGAATTGCAATGCACACCGCGTAAAAATTACGTGGCAATTTTAGAGGAGCAGAGTATTGTTCAAATTCCATCAGGAGGTGTAATGTAATAATATTACATTGCGATGCTCCGACTCGCTTTGTAGAGTAATTGAAAATATCAGACACACATGTAATAAGATAAGGCTAAGACGCTCCATTTTATCCTATGAAAATAAAAAAGTATATTAAATACACTTAATTAGAAAACAACACATAAACACGGGTTGAGAAAATTTGAAACACTTGCTTGAATATACATGTGGTATTGGCGAAGGTTCGATTCAAACTAATATAAAAATTGGTTTGAAATAATCAAACAAGAAGAGCCACCCCACTACTAAGCATTTTTATCGAAATTCGGGAATTAGATTTCTAAAAATAAAATCAAACGCGTTGCAAATTCGGCATACGTACAAAGAATCACTGTTCGTATAATTGACATAACGATTGAGCAGGAATCAAAGGATATCCTTGAGACAGTTTGAATTCATGTCGAACACGTAAACATAGCTATTAGTAAAAGTTTCCATACCAATAATTCATACTACAAAGTAAATAAAATATGTATGAAAAATTTTGAAAAAAAAAATGTTTAATTCATCCTTATGCGTAAATTGAGTAATTGACCAATATGCTTATCAAGAACTGATGCGCTTGTATTAAATTTTAATTTATAGGTTTTTTGACGAAAATACAAAGAGACTTTTCTTCTTATTAACTGCATTTAAAAGAGGTTTGAGATGTGTAATGATCTATCGATCATCTATTTTATATAAGAGTGATCGCACGGATAAGCAAGCGCTGCTTGGTATTAGTATACGAACAAGTATGAGAATACACATGTTGGTGTGTTCAAATGACAATGTACGAAATGAAACGTATATGAGCATGTGCAAGATGTATGACTAGAATGGAAATATATTGAAGGGCATAACCATGTGTCAAACAACAAAATGTACAATAACAGTTTCAGACATAACAATGTGCATAATAATTCGGCGAATTACCAAAAAAAGCATTTATATTGCAATATGCGCTTTCCTCTGTTTTTCAGTAAACAAGGGTGAAAAGATGTTGACGAAAAAGTATGAAAATTGAAAGTATATAAGAAGCTCTCAAACTAAGGAGGGGATCCATTCCTTCTCAAGTCTTGCAACTATTGTCAACGGCGAAGCTCTGTCCGATTGAAATTTGTATTAATCAGTTGAAAAAAGTTCAAGTGTGTGCAAGTGAATTGAAGTGTCGTGAAACTAGATCAACAGAAAATCTGCTAGCTTTGGCAGTTTCAGCATCTTCAAAGGTTCTGCAGTTCAGCAGGCCCTGGGCCTACGAATTCAACGAAGTACAGCCCTCAACTTTGCAACAGCGAGTGCAGCCTTCAAGCCAACGGTAGCGGCACATATACATTTTATCAACTACATAACAGAAGAGCTTTTAATATAACAACAAGTAGTAAGCAAATATTGCCTTTATAAATACGGCGACAAACAATAAATCTGTGTGCATTAAAAGGTAAATGAATGTTATTATTGAATTGTAAACCCCTACCTATACACTATGCTATACTTATGAGACAACGGTAAGTTCATTTATTATAAAAGGTCTTGGGCCAGGAAAACGGATCATTACAGTATGCCATGGAAGCCAAAGTGGCAAATAACCGATATCCTATCCTACGAGCCACTATTCTTCGTTACGGATAAGTGTAGAGTCACCATAGGTAATAGAACAAATTGTTTTATTTCTTGTTCTATTTATGGTTCTATTTAACAGACTCATCACAGTATTAATTAGACACGCAGAGACCAAAGAGAACGACGGTGAGTAACATCATCGATAACGAGGAACAAAACAACGGTGTAATAAATAACGAAGAAACAGATGACCAGGAAATCTTCGAGGACACGCTCTTAACCAGACGTTACTATTACCGAAAAGCAGAGTGAGTAGGTGGTGGTCGTAATGGAACGAGCAATCGTAACGATCAAGGTCGACGTCGAGGAACTGCTACCATTCGACAGAAACATCCGTTGCCACGAAGAAAGTTGGGATGAGAACGCCCGACACCCGAGGCGAGCGAATATTTTCTATCTCCGACTAAAATTACAATCCAAATGCTGCCCAATGAGATTTACCTAAAATACAAAAAATGTGTATAAATAATATAAAAATAAATGGAAAAGATACATGTTTATTATTGCTATACGTATAGTATAAAATAATGTGAAAATCTAGTAACAAATTATCATGGTATAATAAAAAAAAAAAACCGCTGCCAATGTATTGGCAAGTAGCTTCCTCATACTTTTTTTTTTAACTTGAAAATAATTTGGAAAGATTAATATCATCTTTTCTAATTTGTTCACAAAACAGTTTCAATCATAAATTATTTCTGTTTGTGGAATCAATTGCCAACGTTCTTCTATTCTTTG
>CACVKI010139696.1:0-36012 GCA_902732785.1 Trichogramma evanescens | reverse complement strand
GTCCTCTGTGTTTCATGGCGATTTTCTCGGTGACGGTGCAATTTATTGGAAAATCTGATACCACCATTGGAAAGCTGAGAAAATTTCCTATCGAAGACAGTAGTCAGTTATTTTTTTTAAATGAGTTTTCATACTTTTTCAGTGACTTAGAAATTGTGTAATAAGCCGCATTTACGAGAAAACATGGTTTTTCGTCCTCTAAAACCCAAAAGTAGCTATAAAAATAAACTCTATTGAAATTTCAATGGTCTTACGTTGTTACATGTTCCTAGGACCCCCAAAAACATTTCCCGGGGGTCCGTATGCGCGTAGGTTGAAAAAAAAATTTGCCGTGATTCTACATCAAAAAATGCGTTTTATTTAGAGAATTGCTCATATATGCGGCAAGTCATTTACTCAGAAAGGTAGTCTCCAAATCCACATTGAATCGATCCACCATGGTGTCACTCACTCATGTGATATTTGCGGCAAGACGTTTACATGGAAGGGTGATCTGACGAGGCACGTTCAATCAGCGCATAATGGTGTCAAACATTCATGTGATATTTGCGGCAAGATATTTGCACGTAAGAAAAATGTCAAAACTCACATCGATTCCGTGCACAAAAGTGTCAGATATACGTGCAATACATGTGGAAAGAAGTGCACAACAAAAGGTCATCTTAAAACCCATAGGGATTACGTGCACCTAGGTGTCAAACATGTATGTGATATTTGCGGCAAGACGTATCAAAAAAAGGATAAACTTAATAGTCAAATTAAATCAGCACATGATGGTGTCACTCACTCATGTGATATTTGTGGAAAGACATTCTCAACTAATTGGTATCTCAAAATTCACATCGATTCGCTGCACAATGGGATAACCTACTCATGCGATGTTTGCCGAAAATCGTTTACAAATAAAACTTATCTCAAAAAACACACAAATGCGTTGCACAATGGTGTCAAACATGCGTGCAATACACATGGAAAGAAATTCACAACAAAAAGTGATCTCAAAACACACATCGATTCTGTACACCATATACTCATAGATTAGATTCATGTAATACATGTGATAATTGCGGAATTCATGACGGATAGTCTAAAAAAGCACATGGATAGAGTTCATTGCTCGTTCAATATTGCTGAATTATTGTATAAAATCTAATAAACATATTACTATGCAAAAACAATGTTTAATTTGAAAATAAATCAGTGAATTTTTGGAGAAAAATAAAGCACATTATTTATTCTATGTTCTTACAGTCACTTTTTAGTGCCCTTCAATCACCCTACTCGCAATTACGATACAGTAATTTTTTTCTCAAAAAAAAAAGTTTTGATTGCCCAAGTACAAAAAGGATTTCGACCGATCTTTAAAAATCATGAAGTTGTCGACTAGAAGTTTTCGTTGCATTTTGCAATTCAATTTATTTTCTCGATACGAAATATCCGCGAAGTTACACGGTACGATAAATCGTGTTGTATACTACTCTCACTTACATCGTATTCAAAACTTCACGACGTTCGTAAAATTGAATTTTGGGCAAGAGTTTAGATCGCGAGATAATTCGTTATACTTCGCTCCTGACGCGTCCTTGTTAATAGTATGAGTACGCGTGTACACTTTTCATACATTACAAACTTCGTACCGAATCCTCTCTTTCGAATCCCCCCGACACAGCTTGCACAATTGGATGTGGCGCACGACGGCGCGTGTAGACGCTGAATTTTTCAAGCGTTCGATTTTTCAATTGTTGCCGTCCCGCTGTCGAGACCCTACCTAATCTCAGCTATCGCTCGCTCGAGATAAAACACTTTCTTCTCTCTCTCTCTATCTCTGCTGCTGCTGCTGCGCTGTCTTACGTTATTATACCGATTGTGTTATACAGCCGATGTAGGTCAACGAGAGATCAGTCTTGTCAGGGTAGGCCGAAAATCACTCGCGCGATCCGAGGTATAAATTTGAGAAACGCTCGACGTCTACGAGAGAGAGAGAGATAATGTAACAAGCGATCGGCGCGAGCGATACCGATCGCGCGCCTATCGAGACACCACCCAAGAACATGTAAACTTCACACACACACACACACACACACATAAAGTAGTTGAATGATCGATCGAAGCTGCTGTTCTCAAAATTGGGTATAGGGGAGTAGAGAGAGCTTAGAGAGCTAAATTCGGCAACGATTTTATATTAGTGGCAAGGACCGCAGTAGCAGCAGCATTTCGATACTACTACCGATCTCGCGATCGCGACGAGCTTCGGTCCTGTGTATAATATAATATAATAATATTAATACAAACCTGTTCCCTTTCCTGAAAGTGAGATTTAGATAGCTCCCTCCCGATCGTGAGTTGGGCTCTCTGGTCGCGCGACGAGGAAAGCAACTTTTTTAATAAAGTCATATACAGGCCTGTATATGCCGAATCAAAGTATGCACACGCGCAGCAGCAGCAGCAGCAGCTGGAAGTTAGCATATATTATATGGTATTTATAACGCGTCCCTCTTTTTTAGGTTCCATGAGCTCGGATACGTGCGTGCACGCATGCTACATTAGTTTCGGGGAATTTAGTCGCAGCGATCGCTGCTGCGTAATTTATTACATCGTTGAGACACACGCGTGCGTTGCTGCTTCTGCACAGTTTTGTGAGTGCGCGGGGGTGTCTCGATCGGCGGCAACTGCACGCTTACCATGATAATTGTCGAACGCGCGTATCCGTGCTAGCTCGGACATGAATTTTTCATCCGCGGCTGTCGCTCGGAGGTGTACACACGTATCAGATCCGTTTGATTCGGGCCGAGAATTTCAAAAATTCATTTCTTTTGTCTTTCTCCGTGTATTTGATTCCTTCATAGGTATACACTCTTTTTTTTTGCTGCTGCTGGCCGACTTGAAGCGGGCGTGCGCTCGAAATCAATTATCCGCGCGGGGCAGTTTTCTCGCAAAACTGGTTTCTTCTTCTATTCCTCACTGCTTACTCTTCTTCTTCTTCTTCCGCTAACGTTTGAAATGTATCTCTAAACAGCTCACCGCGTCTTTCTCTCTCTCTCTCTCTCTCTCCTTCTGGCGTTTTATCTCCCGTTCTAATTTATCTTATTCGGCCTCCCGATGCACACAAATTCGGGGGATGCGCTGCAGTCCTCGCTTATTTATTTTTGTTTTCATTCGCTGCTGCACTGCTTTCCTACCTCGAGTTCGACGCTGTGCAGCAGCAGCATCAGCAGCTTGATTGAAGAATTAGCTGACACGCGAGTGTGTCTGGGGGGACACGACTCGCGCGCATGGCTTTTCTCACGCGTGAGAAGATATTTGGCGCTTGTTAGACACACCGGGCTTTATGTAGTAGCAAAAAAAAAGGGGGGGAGAAAGAAAGAAGGTGTGACAGTTAAAGGATTGATGGACTTTTTTCGGGGATGGTCTGACGCCGATCAGGCATACCTATACCTACCTACCTACCTACGCAGAGAGAATAATATTCGACTGGAAAAGATTAGGATATCGAGCGCGAGAATCGAAAGTTTTACGCGCTTCGCGACTCTCGGTGTAAGATCATTTTTTGCTTTCATTTTCCGTTGATTGCGAATCGATGTCGTCGTTGCCGCAGAAGACGAGGAGACGCGCACGTGCCGTACGTGAGTTTAAGTACACCACGCCTGCACATTTATTATCGCGTTACGCGATCGCGATGATGCTTCCGAGTGCCAAGAATGAAAGAAGAAAAAAACCGAGAAATCGTTAAAAGCTCCGTTTCGTCGATGGAAGTGTACTTTATTGCTCTATATGTACGCGATCGTAAACCTAATCGACTGCATTTACTTATTATTGAAAAGCGCGTCGTCGTCGTCGTCGTCGCCGCGTCATCGTGTGTGCTTTTACCCACGACGACGACGATGATAATAATAATAAAAACGCGCGCTCGTGTAACACACATACGATCGGTCGGTCGCACGCGCGCGAGCTCGCTCGCCGCAGCGTCATCGTGCTGCCGTTCATTCAGCATTAAAACTGCACTACTTTAATATATATCTAGCGTTACGTTTTTACTACTGCACATATAGAGATATAATTTAGTGCATATCTGCCTTTGACGAGCGGCTCGTCGTTTTCGCTGTGTGTGACGCCAATAACCAGCCGCAGTGTGCAACATGCAAAACGGCACGTAGACACAAAAGTGCATATAGAGTACAGCTATGACTCTATCCTACTATGCATCGCTGCTGTGCCATCGAGAGCTTACCCTTGCGGAAATTTGAAACTTTTTTCTTCTTTTTAGCGCGACGATGACGTTTGTCTGTCCTGTCGTGACATTTTATATGTAAAGCTATTCGCGGGAAGAGACGGCGGCGCGCGTGACAAATATGCGCGAGACATTTTCACGTGTTCGCGCCAGAGACCTTGCACTTTTATTATATATATGAAACGATATGCACTTTTTTTTTCTTCGCACGCACGCACGCACGACACTCGAGAGAGTCGATGATGATTGCGCGATGGTGTGGGTTGTTAAACTTTAGTCAAGGTAGAGATGCAATTGAGCCACGTATGTATTTGTATTATAAAGAAGATATCCGCGCGTGATGCGCAACGCTCTTCATGGCTGTGAAATCTAATTGGTACAAACGTACATATGTGTATTCATTTTTTTCTTCTTCTCTCGACTGGTTCGCGCCGCCGCGTATCGCTGAAAAGCGCTTATAAATGTCGATAAATCGATCGTGGAGATGAATCAGTGCAATAATTTCAACTCGTTTAAAATATTTAAACGTCCGGTAAATTTATTATCTTTTCCTTTCATTCCTCAAGTTTATACAGGGTTTTTTTTGTTTTCAATTTCAATCACATTCACTTAAAAAAGTTGCATGCTTACATTGTGCTGCGATCTCATCAGCTATATTTTTTTTGTTTTTGTTATACCTTGCAAAATTTGAATATCATTTTAATTATTTTTCACTTAAAACCTTTCCCTTTTAATCTTTTTATGAAAAAAAAAAAATAATAATAATTAGAAACTTATTCGTTACGTATTACATTTAATTAATAATTTTTTAGAGCTCGCATCGTATCATCGCTTATCAACATCTTCATACTCTTTTCTAGCACGATTTTTGGATTACAAATTTATTAATATTTAAAAAATGTAGAAACAGGAGTAGGGTGATACAATGTTTTTTTTTTAATGCTTATTTTTTTATAATGCCTTTCTTGGTTTTTGCATTTTTTTTTATCTTTTTCAACTATAACATCTACTTTTCTCACACGTTAATCGTGAAATGTTCTTTTCGGTATTCGCATTCCGATACGCTAAACGTGGTTAATTGGCATTATCTTTAAGTGTGTTTTGTTTACAAAATATCGTACACTCTCTTAAGGAGCGCTTATTTTTTAAATGCAACTAGTTTTACTTTTTAACTTTGATCCATCATGTTAAGGTCGTTGATGTTACCTGTACAGTCTTTTTGAATAAGATCATATAGAGGTTGAAGATCTTGTGACAATTTGATGCTGGTAATGAAATCTGTCAAGGTTGGATTTTTATCTGAAATTTTGAATATCATTATATTAGAACCAAATTAAAAGTTACAAATATCTATTCTATTTTATACAAAGCTCGCGCATAAATTTTTCCTAATCGAGGGAATTTAAAGTTAATTTGTCTAGCGCAGGAGAAACGACAATTCACGATTTACACGAAGGCATACTGTCTACGTATCACTATCTAGAATTCCACTAACTTACCACTATCTGGAATTCCACTGAGTGCGGCAACGGCTCGCAAAGCAGATCGTTTAAGCTCATCTTGTTTTTCGTACTCTTGTTTAACGGAATTCTGTTTGACTTTCATGGTACACGTGTTTTTCAGAGGTTCAACCAGTCTGTCGAGTCCTGCTCAAGTGAATGATTTGATTAGGAAAATCGTTAATATCATATGTAATGAAGATTCGCTGGAGAAACTTACGTTGAAGAACGGCAGCGGGACATAAATGTGCGAGTCTCGCAACCATTAAATAGGTGAGCATTTTGATGTCGTAATGATCTCGGAGACCGCTCTCGACGTGATTGAGGAATTCAAAAATATCCAAGCGGTCCAAACAAGAGTCGAGTAATGTGTACATACATTCGAAAGCTGCTTTTCGCAAATCCAGACCATCGTCGACTGTGTGTTTGAACGGGCCCATTTCTACTTCTCGAATCAGCTCTGGCTGTAAATTTTCAACAAAATGTGTACAAATGAAAAATACTTTTCCTTCGAGTGCAGATCATTTGTTATCCCATGTAAATAATGTTTAATTACTTTGACTTTAGTCTCAGTGTAAAGATGTGGTAACACCGTGTCCAATAAATCTCTGACCAGTATTGGCTTATTATGAGCTGCTGAGTTAAATGCAACGAGTGCCACTCTACGCACATTTAAATCAGCATCCTCTAAAGCTTCCAAGAATACCGATAAGTTTTGTTTAAGCAGTGGATCAATGGGTTGTGGCTGCAAAAGAATATGTTTTAGCGTCAATTTATGCAAAAAATTAATAAAAATCTGATTCTTATGTACCTGATCGGAAATGGTGAATTTGATAGCAGTAACAACTGTCGTTCGCATCAGAGGAGATTCCGAAAGGAGTAATTTTCGAAGATCTGGTAGTAACTCAACCGGATTGATAAGAGTCAGTTTACCAAGGCATTCTGCTACGACGTTACGTGTGCCTTCTTCAACGCATTCGCAATGTTTTTCAAGCAAATCCCAGATTTGTTCCACAAAACCAAGTAAAAGCTCAACGCCAGCAGGACTTGCGGATTGGCATGTGATAATCTGCGTTTAAAAATAATATTAAGTACGCTGAAAATGTGATCTGCAATTTCTAGAAAAGTTCACTGAAAGACTATTCTTACTTCTTTCAATGAGTGAAGAAGGAGATATTGACGTTTAGGCTGACATTCTATTTGTGCAAGTATGAACGGAAGATACGCCTGTAGATTGCCTACAGCAATATTTCCAAGAGTGTAGCTAGCTGCTGACTTGATTTCTTCTGTAGTAGAGCAGAATGAATCCAAAATGATGAGTTTTAACTCTTCTAGAGAGCTCAAATCTCTGAAATAAAAGAAAATTGATATGAATTAGAAATAGATATACGCTTGTTATTTCTTTAGTTTTAGTTTCATTTAACTTACACGTGTCGACCGATTTCTCCGATGACTAATAATGCGAAAATGTGCCTAGAGTCGTGTTTTTGAAGTTGTAAATCCTTTACAAATTCTTCAACCACACCTCGGCACTCCTGAGTACAGGTGACAGCTAAAGCAGCAGTACACTTGGCCAAAGAATGATAAGCTTGCTTGTGAAGTTGAGGTTGAGGCTTTTTCGATTTTCCAGTAACAGGCGACACTACCATTGTGAGCAACTCACGGAAATTCAATCCCTGTATGCCAGCTTGTACCAAAGCTTGGAAAAACTCGAGCATTGCCGTTAATGCACCACCTAAAAAATAAAATTACAGATTATATATTTTTATATTTGTTTATAAAAATTGATTTATAAAAATCAACATCATATTATTTTTTGTGAAAATTCTATTGTTATTGTATAATTGTATTAATTTTTTATTAAGTAATACTCCTTTATCGACTTTTTATTTTCTATGATTACCTAAAAATGTCTATTTTTATTTTAATTATAAGCCCGGATAGCTCAGTCGGTAGAGCATCAGACTTTTAATCTGAGGGTCTAGGGTTCAAGTCCCTATTCGGGCGATTTTTTTTCTTTTAAAATCTTTCAATTTTTTTCGTGATTGAGATTTTACTTATATTTCTATCGATAACCTAATATATAATAAAAATATTATCATCTAAAAAAAGCCAAATTGATCGTTATTTTTAAATTAATTTCCTTTACTTTGCTTTCTTTTTTTATTATTGGAAACAATTGATTGTTCATTTTTTTCTTTTAATTTTCATTGCATAATCCGTTAAAAATGTCTTCTTTATTGTCTCACTACAAGCCCGGATAGCTCAGTCGGTAGAGCATCAGACTTTTAATCTGAGGGTCTAGGGTTCAAGTCCCTATTCGGGCGTTTTTTTTCTTTTAAAAATCATTTCAATTTTAAAACAGATTGATGCTCTCATCAATAAATTGAAGCATAATTTTTCATTAAATGTAATCAAGATACTAGTTATGCAATATTATTTTAAATTATTTGTTTCAATCGTTATTAAGGTAGTCAACCAATTAATTTGATTTTTTTTCATTTTTCATTTGCTAATTTCCTAAAAATGTCTAATTCTTACTCCCACTACAAGCCCGGATAGCTCAGTCGGTAGAGCATCAGACTTTTAATCTGAGGGTCTAGGGTTCAAGTCCCTATTCGGGCGATTTTTTTTCATTACTTAAAACTCGGATGATATTTATGTTATCATTGATAACATAAGTTTTACTAAAAAAATTCGTTTTATCAACAATTACAAAACTGAAAAACTTACCCTGCAGCAATGGTGATCTTACGAGTACAAAGATTTCTGGTAAAATGTTATCATTGATGTTAACCAAAGCCGATGGATGCAATCTAGCAATAGTCGTAAGCAAGGTCAGTGTCAATTGAGCGATGTGAAGATCAGTTTCACTCAACAATGGTGGCAATTCGGTTGTTACATAACCGAGCAGTTGGGGGTTTATTACATCGCTGTAATTACGCTCAATAGTGTCCAAAAGAATAAGCGAGCTCAACTTCAAAGCGCGTTGATTTTTGCGTAAGAATGAACCTATGATCGAGATAGCTTCTGGCAGAATCTGTGTCAAATTAATTTTCAACGGAGAACTGGCTATGCACGTCAACGCCTAAAAATCGTATAAATAATTAAATTTACTATTGACTGTAACAAATGAGATTCAAGTTTATTGATTAATGAACATACCTTCACAGTGGTGAGGCGAGTTATTTCATTTCGAAGTCTGTCGAGGAAAATCGGTAAACAGATGGGTAATGAACTTTGGAGCACATCACCTAAATGAGCTACAATTTGTCCCATACTCGCGATCGCACGTTCTTTCACTTCTTGGTCAATGTCAGCAGTTCGCAGTCTAGCCAGTGTTGCATCGAACAGTTGAGTTGCGAGAGACGCGTAATTGAATGTTGATGGTTGATCTAACAATTTTATAAATATTATCATAACTTATTCAGGTAAATGATTATTTATGAATTTTTTTGTACATACCAAACGGTCTGATCACTTTAACCAGCTGCTGTACTACCAACAGAGCTTCTGCTGTGATTTTGTAAAACGGATCACCAACTGCGGCAATTACGGGCGGAGCAATCATGAGCATGTACGGATAAAACACCTCTGGTCTGTGAGTCGACAATAAGGTATGCAAAAAAGAAAGAGTGTCAATCTTCATGTTGGTGGAGGAATTCTTATCGCCAAGGGAATATTGAATTCCCGGAATAAGAGTCTGAATATGATTAGCTAGAGCATTTGGTAAAACAAGCACAAGTTCTTTGAGTAGAAGAAGGCAGTCTTGGCGCGTCTTAATAGATTTTTCTTTCATCTGACGGTGTACGGCTTTGACAATGCTAGGAACTTGTTGTTGAAGAAGAACAATAGGTGCTTCTCCGTCTTCCATTGCATCAGAGTTCAAAACTACGGTTGTTGTAGGCTTCGTTTGTCGTAAAAGTGTTATGTAAGCATGGAAAATGTCAGATTTTACATTTTCTTCGCGTTCTGTAAATAATTAAAATATGTAAAAACACATTAATTTGTTTAAGCTCAATTGAAACGGTTCATGCACTATCGCGACGCGTTACAGATAACGAATCTTCAATGTTCACCTTTGAAGCGCTTAATGAGAGCTGGCGAGATTTGTTGATAAATATGAGACAGCAATTCGCGTCTACTGGAAATAACAGCTTCGAGGCATTTGGTTGCTGCCCGACGTACTTTCCAGCTCATATCATCGTCATCTGAGTATTCATCCTCGCCGTCTTCTTCACCATCTTCTTCTACTTCCATATCGGCACATTCACCATCCGATGCATCATCTTCATCGTCATAATTGTAGTTAGGATCATACATGATGTAAGACAAGCCCATGACCACGATCTATTCAAGAATTTCATATTAATATTATTCAATTTGTTATCGAGTAATGAAACGAAATCTGATAAAAATGTATTTTTGTTTACTTTTTTGATATGAGGTGTGATTTCTTTTGGGCATCTATATATAAATGCTTCAAAAGCTTGAAAGCAATATTCGCGTAATTCATCGTCGTCATTTTCTTTACTGTATTTTAAAACGTATGGAATAACACGCTCAATATGTTCTCCAAACCGATGACCAGCTTGACGACTATGAAGATTTTTTAAAATTCATTTAATAAAAATTTCAATTAACTATCATAATTCATTAAAAATATAATTTGTCACAATTACTCACCAAATTGCAGCAATACACTGGACATAGGTGCGAATAACATTATTTGGAGAATTACCAGACAACCCTTCAAGCAAGAAATCAATGATTTGATTGTAAATTACATTGTTACTGGACATCATAAGGAAGCTAAGAGCTGTGGTAGTTCTTTTACGAACAGCTTGACGTGGTGAAGATAGATTAGGAAGTAAGGATGCTTGTATGACAGGATGATATACAATTAAAACCGATCCAAAACGTTGCAACATATCTGCTATGATTTCAAGAGCTTCCAGTTGCACTGGCACATCTTCACCCTTAAAAAATATATTATAATTTATTAATCCTGACTTTGGATTTTTCATTAAAACTTGAACCATCTAAAACTTACTTTTTCAATGGCAATACTTAATTTGCCTACAATTCTACGACAAACATTTCCTGCAAGAATGCCGGAACCTTGGGGTAACTCTGCAATTACAGTTTTCATTCCAATACTTGAAATGTCTCTGAGCTGTTCTTTGTCAGACACCATGTTTGTACATAAAGAATCAACTATCGTTTCTACTTGGTATTCCTTGACCTTGTTGACTAACGGTCCTAAACTAAATTTCAAAGATTCAATTGAAATCTGCTTAAATCACAGAAATTGATTTCACATCAGCAAGGAGACACTCACCATTTAACGGCTAGATTTTGCACTTCTCCATTTTTGTCTTCTAACAATTTGAGAAGCATTTTGACAACTTTACGCTCTGAATCATCGTCCAATTTGATGTTGTCTTTTTGCAATTCAGTCATCAGATCATTGGTAGCCATAAATCTGAAGTCTTTGTCATTGGATGTCATCTGGTTTGCAAAAAGTCAAAGACCGCATTACGAATTTGTATAATTTTGGAATCGTTCAAAATAACAATAAGATAAAAACTTTCGATACATAAATCACGATTCACTTCCATAGTATATTATAAGCATGAATTACGATTGTACGCATGCAGGCTCATTTTTCAATTGCACGCGTAAACAGCCTGTGTGCTGAGAAGATACGAATCAAAAGAGGCGAAAAACCACACGTAATTTCCCCCAAAATAGAATTTGCCACGAAGGAAATTTTCCTCTCGACAATGAAAATTGCCTGGCGAGACTCTCGGGATACATAAACAAAGGCCTTTTCCGCAAAAACAAAGTTGCCGTCGAGCGAGCGGCGCAAAGGTTATATCGGCCATTATTTTTGTAAGTTCGCAAAATCTCTCGCTCGGCTCGGGAAGCCCGTGTCAACGGTTCTTTTATCGGCCCGGATCGCGAAGTACGCGAACATCGAATTCAAGACAATGCAAAATTCTTACCTTCTCGAGAAGATTGGCTATTTGATACGACACACTTGTCATGATTGCTGATTTTTTTTTGTTACTTTCCGTATTGTATAAGGTGCCTGCAGCAGAGAGCACGGCACAGCACACAGCATGCAGCAACGCGAACGCGCCGGCAGAAAAACGAGACGACTATCTACTATTTTGCCGTTGCCTCCCACTCTCTTCTCTCTCTCTCTCTCTCTCTTCGTCCGACTCGCTCGCTAGTCCTCGCGTGCTGTGTGTTCACAGTCGTCGTCGGACCAAGATTTTTTTAACAATAAAATTTGGCCTGGAAAAAACACTGTTTTGTAAAGTCGGTTTTGCTCGACACTCGATGTTGCCGCGTTAGCGCAGACTTTTGTTTCTTACTCGGACTCGTCCGTGAGAAAAATCGTCGCCGCCTGTATAATAATCGCAGCACCACTACAATCGTGTGTGTACTTTTCACGCCGAGTTACTTATCGGCATTTCTCGCGTTGCGAAAAACCCTTATACACGAGTATCGATGTGTGCGTGTGTTTATACGGACGTGTGTATCGGTGTATTTAACGACGAAAACAGAAACACAGAAACTGACTTTTTCCCTTTCGGTCTATACGAACGTATGTACGTGTATTATATACTGGACCCGCGGCTCTCTCGAGTCACTACTCGTCGTTGTGTGTACGAATTTGCGGCGACTAGTACCTTCTCTCTCTCTCTCTCGCCTGTATGTGTATGCTATCTATATTCGGCTTCTACGCGGCGTTTTATTGGCTTATGTGTGTGCGTATGGCAACTGCCTGCAGTTTCGCTCGTATTGTAGAGCGAGCAAAAATTGATATGGCCGCGTAGATAACCATAAGGCGCGTTCGACGTTGACGGCACTGCTTCGCACGCGATACGTCTGTTGCGGGAACTACGAACAAATTTTTGCACGCGAGAGGCGCGATCATTCGGATTTCTTACGTTGCTTTTCTGTAGTAAAAAAGATTTTCGTCAGGTTTTTTTTCTCCAAATTCATTTAAATCGTAAGCACGAGTGAAGGGCGTAAAAAGCAAAACATTTTATGTAAAATAATTTATGTATGTATATACCATGTATATATTACATTAAACAAAATCATCACTGAGTTAAAACGTAGCAATCATAAGATTAATATAAGATTACAATGCTTCGTTTTTTTTTAAATATTCGATTAGTTTCTTTTTACCCGTTGATCGCTTCTTTTGCTGCAACATCACATATATTTTGCATTCATCTTGAGCGTTTCTTTAATAGCTAGAGACGCAAATACATGCCCGCTGTTGAAGTATTTTTTTTTTTTTTTTAATTACAATAAGAGTCGTTTCTCTTTTTTTCTTTCCTTTTGTTTTTCGCTCATAATAATACTGAAGCGCGCTTAGGTTTCTCATTTTCATTTTATTCAATCATTATTTATTTTTTCAATCTATAATAGCGACAGATGAACGTTTTCGCAAATTCAAATTTTGCATTAAAATTGGCTAAAAGGACATTTTTTTTATTTATCTAGTAAAATAACACAACCATACATATAACAATTTTCAAATTCGAATTCTATAGCAGTATCTGCGCCATTTACGTTAGCTTCTTTTTAAATATATTTTTATTCTATATAATATTATACTCGTATAGGAGGTGATAGAATTTAAAAGTGCCTTTAAAAAAAAGCATTGTTTTTTTTTATTTCAACAGCTGCGCGCAGGCGTGTATGGATTCCTGCGGTGCCATTCTTTGCTCGACAAAGATTATAATAATTATTTCATAATTTTAATAGATAATAATGTATACATGTATCAACCACATATCATCAATCGTCAACCACGGCAGGCCGCAAAAACTTTCATAAAATTACATTTAAAATATTGAAAAAAGTACATTCAAACTGTAATCATACACACACACTCATACGTGACCCCATTTATACATTTTTTTTTGTTTTTCGTCTTGAGTGAATCGTTAATCCGGTTCACCGGAACATCTCAGCAAAATTTTGGTGCTTGAAAAAGTGTAATCTAATTTTTCGGCTCAAAAAGCGGGTGCAAGGAGTTTCATCTCGCGTTAACGCGGACTCGCTCTCGCAACACGGATAAAAGCGCGCGTGCAAACTGTTAGAACTTCGCTCAACGAACCCAATGGTCTGTAACGATTACATCATATAGAGAGCTGAAAAAGTCGCAACGAGAGACGTTGAAAATTACTTCTTTTTTTATATATAAATAACGAATTACGTAGGATTCATTTTCGCGCGTTACTCGTCGGAACGACGCGCGCTCGCTCTCTTTGTATATTTTCACAAATATAATAGCCTAGCTAAAAAAAAAGAGTTCAGAGACACAGCTTAGGAGATCTGAGGTAACTCAAAGTTAACGTTGAGATTTGCCGATTGGGCGAGTTTGACGATCGTTGACAGTTTGACGGCGATGCGGGCTGCTTCGTCGAGGTCGTCGACGGGCACGATTTTCAGGCCGGCGTTGGCGATGAGGGCTTTGGCTTCGTCTACGTTTGTTCCCTGTTGTAGAGTAAAAATTTAGTTAACAAAATTCAGCACGTAGCATGTTGCAATTTCACAAGAAAAATTTATGAAAAACACATTGAACCTACCTGCAGTCTAACAACAACGGGAATTTTGAGGTCAAGCTCTTTCGTGGCCGCGATAATACCTTCGGCGATGACGTCACACCTCATAATACCACCGAAAATGTTGACCAACAGCGCGTGAACCTGAAATTATAAAAGAACGTCATTTTCACAACTCTAACGTTCGCAAAAATAAAGCAGCTGCTCTCTCTAGGTAATAAAGACAAACCCGTGGATCCGAGGTGATGATTTTGAAGGCCTCTTTGACGGCTTGGGCGGTGGCGCCGCCGCCCACGTCGAGGAAGTTGGCTGGCTCGCCGCCGTGCAGCTTGATGATGTCCATGGTGGCCATGGCGAGGCCGGCGCCGTTGACCATGCAGCCGATGTTGCCGTCGAGGGCGATGTAGTTGAGCTCGAACTTGGCCGCCTCGACCTCTTTGGGATCCTCCTGGGTCCAGTCGCGCTTCGCGAACAGCTCCTTCTGGCGGAACTCGGCGTTGTCGTCGAACCGGCACTTACAGTCGAGCGCAAAGTCTACAATAATACAACGCGGATTAAATTGAAAATTAACAATTTTTCTATATAAAATAGACGAGGCGCTAGGTGACGATGACGACGTACATTTTCCATTGATGTCCTCGGCCAGGGGATTGATCTCGAGCAGCAGCGCGTCCTTCTTCACGAAGAAGGCGTACATGTTGAGGATCATCTCGGCGATGTAGTCCTTGACGCTCTCCAAGCCGAGCTTGACGGCGATCGCCTCGGCCTGCTGCTTGCTGATGCCCTTGTTGATGTCGATGGGCTCGTACATGATGGCCTGGGGATTCGTAGCGGCGACCTCCTCGATGTTGACGCCGCCCTGGCTCGAGGCGATGATCACGGGCCCGCCGAAGGCACGCTCCATCATCACTGCGAGATAGTACTCCTTGCGCGGGAACATGCGCTGCGTCACCATCACGGAGTTGCATATCCTGCCCGCCTCGCCGGTCTGTTTTGTGACCAGGAGCTTGCCCAGCATCTGGCTGGCCAGGTGTTTCGCCTCCTCGGGCCTGGTCAGAGAAGAAAAATAAGTTAAAACTTGTTTATGCGCCACCATTGGTTCAATAAACTCGGTTTTTTCCCCCCAAGCGAACTCGAGCGACAGAGACAGATCGAGGAAATAAAATCTCTGCTGCTGCTGCCTGTCGAATCTATAAATAAATTGAAAATCGTCGCAAAAATACCACACTCACGTCTCGCACATCTTGACGCCGCTGACATTTGTGCCCTTGAACGCGCCCTTGCCGCGACCGCCGGCCAAGACCTGGGCCTTGAGCACGATGTCCTTGGTCTTGAGATCGCTGGCGATCTTGTGCGCCTCGTCGGGCGTCTTGGCGACGCCGAACTTGGGCGTCGGTATGCCGGCTTCATTGAGCACGCTGTAGCTGATGTGCTCGTGCACGTTGAGATTGCGCCGCTGCTGCGCGCCCTGCAGGCTCTGGGCCCCTGTGGCACACGACGCCAAGATCTGTGAAAAAAAAATCATACGAATGTGTATAAGGAGATCGGATTATAAGAGAGGCAGACATTTTTCGATAACTTAAGCTCGTTGTACAAGATAAAACTCGTTTCTGACATATGCATGAAGTCACGAAAAAAAAAGTGAAGTTTTCATAAATCGCGACGGATGGCATTGAGAAATGTTTATGCATTATAGCGCGCGGCCGATGCGGCACGCAAAAAATGCCAATAATAATGCATATATAAAAGCTGCAGCCGCTCGTCTTCGCGCGCGCCAACTGCATAAAAGAGTATCGAACGTTGCATAATCGTCATTTCATATACGCGTCGATGCGTACATTGTAATTATATTTAATATTTGCTCTTTCTCTCGCACATACGCACTCGCGCATGGCGGTACACGTGCTTGCGCGTGAGACATATACATATATATAAAGCAAGAGAAAATATCGATTCGCGCGAGAAAATGTATCACCTATCGTCGTCGTCGTCGTCGCGGATTAACATTGGCTCGGGAAAATATATGTAATAATTGCTGTTGCAACGAGCGTACGAAAAAAAAAAAATTATCATCGAGGCGTGTGCTTTTTAACGCTATGTGCCCCTGACGTCTATGTACGCGCGCGCGGGTTACATAAACACACAAAAGCACAACGCGTATACGTATACGAGAGAGCTTTTTTAGCAGACAGAAAACAACGATAGGCATGACACAGACATCTCTCGCTGCTGCTGTTCGATACGTCAGCGATCGACTCGAGGGATTTCAAGTTCAACTTGTGTGAGCTCTCGCGTTACACACAAGCACACACATTTTACATAAGTCGTTAGCTTATATGTTGATCGACGCGAGCAATAATACGAAAAGGTGTTGTATCGTAGAGGTGATTTCCGATGAAGAAGCTCTCGTGTCGCGCATCGATTTCTCAATCGCTCGCGCGAGGCTATCGCGCGTAAGCAAAAAAAAAACTAATTAAAGACACATAATTGTCTCTATAGCCGTCGTGCATAATACTCAGAAATGGCTCGTTAAACGAGCACACATTAGAACGAGAGAGAGAGAGAGAGAGAGATAGAGTCAGCTGATGTTTAGTCAAGCTAAATCTTATAACGAGCACACGCGGGCAGGCGGGCGCGCGCGCGCGTTCTTAATTTTTGGTCACGGGTAAACACGCGCCTACTCGTAAAGATACATAGAAAAGATAATATGTCATTGAAAGAAGAAAAAAATTCCGATGGTGCCTACTTCTCAATATCTCGAATTGGCATTTAATACGTCGATTAATTACGCCGCGATACAATCGTTGAAATAATATAATGCTGCTGCTGCTGCTGCTGCTGCTGCTGCTGCTCGCTGCACAAGGCGAAAATAAGCGCGGACACGGCCGACCCTGGCACCCGATTTAGGTATCGTAGCAGACTACACACGGAGCGTAAAAGTCATTATTGTTATTATTATATTCACGAATGTAAACATGTATGAGTCGAGCGTACAATGCTTATGAGTCAGTCCGAGTACTATGTGTGTGCGCGCGCACACCAATGCATGGCGTTCCACACCTTGCTGGTAACCCCTATCTGACCATCGTGCAAGTTCGTCGCGTTATTTCGCCTCTCGCGTGAGATTCGAATTAATTTTCGAACGATCGATAGACAGATGGGAGGATGGAGGATGGTTCGAATGTATTTTGCCCTTACCTTGGTGCCGTTGATGCGTCCCAGAGCCTCGGCTAAGTTGATCGTCCGTGACAACATGGTGGCCGCGCGCTGTGTTCTCTTCTCTCCTGTACGTATGTATGTGTGTGTGAGTAGGCGCGCGTGTGCGTGCGGTTCGTATCTACGTCGTCGAGTAGTAGCGTCTGGTAGAGAGTAGGTGCGCGGCGCAGCACAGTGGCTCCGATCTGTGTATACACAATCTCTGCGTCGGGGAGCACGTGCTTGTGTGGGTAACTGCTGCTGCTGCTGCTGCTACTGCTTATAGAGAGCGCGGCGCGGAGTGGCTGCTCTAGACCGTGTACGTACGTCTGAATGACTGCCGTGGACGGCCGCGCGCGTTATACTTCTTACACACTGCCCCGCAGCGGAGCTCTGCTGCGTTGTATTATATGCTCAAAAGGCAGCAGCAGTCGTCTACTCTGTGTGCGAGCCGCGCGCGCGAGACTCCGAAAATTATATGTGCAGTAGTACAGAGCAGGCAGAGAGTCGCGGCACGGCTGACGGCGCGCCTGCGATATATAATGTTATATACAATGTATATGATAGAGATATGTACTCGTAACTTCGACTATATACTTCACTTCACCCCCTACCCAATTGCTTCTCGGCTTCGTCGTGGCGAAGAATGCGCGACACGACTAACGCGGCTCGCGGATCGCGCTGCAACGCCAGCAGCTATCATACACGTATATGCGTAGCACCTCGACCGATTTGCTTATATGCATATACCTATATACATGGGACGTTTTAAGACCGTCATGATAAGCCACACGAAAGAATGAGAGAGAGAGAGAGAGATGGAAAAGCCAACTGTAATTTATGAGTGAATGACCTATGATTGATAACAAGGGTACGGAAATAGGCTGCTGCTGTGAGCGACTCTAGAGCAACTTCGCAAACCCGTATATATAAAATGAGTACACGCGCCGCAAAATTTCAATGCCCCGTGATAATTTTTCACCCGTCGTAGACATCGCGTTCGATATTGTTTTTTAAATTTATTTATTTCCAACATTTGTGCTAGATCATCGATCAAGAGTTCAAAATCTAGCATCGTTTGCCGCGGGGCTATAATATACGAAAGAGATGTAGAACGCGCGCGGCGCGCTTGAATTATCGCTCCGTAACGATGACTGCGGGATTATTCATCGGAGAGGAATTTCGATCGGCTATTGCCGCTTATTGGTCATTTTTTTTCGTTCGGTTCGTCGCGGAGTCGACGGGGAAATTTCATATGAGTGACTACTACTTTCTTCGGCTCGATTCGAGAATTTCCCATTTTTGAAAAAAGTGACGGTCGAGCTAACGCCTGGTCGTCGTCGCTGCACAACCACCTACACGCGCGCGCGTCCCGATTTGATTTTCTGCAAGTGGACATCGTAAAAGGCGTCGTCGAATGCGCATTTTTTTCTTTCAGCCGACGACGGCTAACTATAACGAAAGACACACGCGCGCGCGAAATTCGTTGCAAGGAAGAGCGACGAACGGACGGACGAAAGAGAGAGAGAGAGAAAGAGAGCATAGAATAGCACGCGCTCCGAGCATGACATTGACGAGGTCGCTATTCGCAACAATGTATACAATCTCGCGCGCCGCATTTTATTATATATATATGATGATATATGTGTGAAACAAAACACTACACTGACAAAACGACTTGTAATTGCCTCGCACATGTATATAATACACTTGTGGAGAGTCTTCTTATCGGAAGTTATATCTTTTTCCTCCCCCTACCTCTCTCTATACCCCTGCTGCTGCTGCTGCTGCTGCAATTTTGCTGGCGCGCGCGGAAATCGAAAAAAAAGAAAAAATTCGAACGACGCAATTCATGTAGTATCGTGTAAAGATAGGATCGCGGCTCCATCGAGATCTCTCTGCGGTAATAATTGTAATAATAATACGTTGTAATAATGGAAATTTTGCGTGCCAAAGAAGTGTTGTCTCTCGAGATATGTATTGTTATATTATAAGTACTCGATTTTTTTATTATTATTATCGTTACGCCTCTGCTAGCGAGAAATCGATTTCTCGTGTAGCATCCATTTCCATATCATATGTTATTATAAAAGAGTTAAGCAAGTAAAATACATTTGTACACACGTGACTATACACAACAATCGACATCTCTCTCTGCGTGCGCGGAGCAATATCGATCGATCGATCGATCGATGATGATCGGCTCGCTGAGCTGTATGCTGCTGCTAATCCAACCGATTCCGCCGTGATCCCCGATACTGCGCGTCGTCGTACAGTCTTCTTTTTCATCTTTTTCTTTTTTTTTTTGTTTTGTTTGATTATATTACGCACGACGAGCAATGCGCGATATCATCTCTCGCGAACGAGTTTATTATCACTTGGTAGTCGTCGTCGTTGTGGCCTTGGGAGTGATCTCGACATTGAGATTCAGGTCGTGAGCCAGACGACAGATCTCGGCGACTTTGACGCTCGTCTCGGCCGCTTCCGCCATGTCGCCCTCGATCGGTATGATTTTGAGCTTCGCCTCGCGCAGCATCTGCCTGCCTTTGTCCGCATTGGTGCCCTGAACAACAACGAGAGGTCAATTTTTTTTTTTCGAGATCGTTAATCCCGAAGTCTGTGTGTGTGTGTGTGTGTGTTTGTTACCTGCAGTCGAACCACCGCGGGCACTTTGAAGTCGTGCTTCTTGAAGGCGGCGATCACGCCCTCGGCCACGAGGTCGCAACGATTGATGCCGGCGAAGATGTTGACCAGCACCGCGGCTACCCTCGCGTCCGAGCAGATGATCTTCATGGCCTCGGCTATGGCCTCGGCACTGGGGCTGCCGCCGATGTCCAGGAAGTTGGCGGGCTCGCCGCCCTTGAGCTTGATGATGTCCATGGTGGCCATGGCGAGGCCCGCCCCGTTCACCATGCAGCCGATGTTGCCGTCCATGGGTATGTAGTTGAGCGAGTGCTTCTCGGCCTGCTCCTCGGCCGGACTCGACTGGCTCCAGTCGCGCAGGCCGTGCAGCTCCTTCTGCCGGAACTCGGCGCTGTCGTCGAAGTTGCACTTGCAGTCGAGCGCGAAATCTATACATTATACAAGAAAAGATCGGTAAGTCTCGCGCCCGACAGATCGGTATACGATTCAGAGAGAGAAACTCACATTTGCCGCAAATGTCCTGCACCAGCGGATTGATCTCGAGCAGCAGAGCGTCCTTCTCGACGAACAGTTTGTAGAGCTTCATGATGATGTCGCTGACGATCTCGGGATCGGCGACGCCGAGCTTGCAGGCGATGCGATCGGCTTGCTCGCGCTGCAGGCCGCAATTGGGATCGACCGGCGTGTAGCTGATCGCCTCCGGATTCGTCGCAGCGACGTCCTCGATGTTGACGCCGCCCTGGCTCGACGCTATCACCACTGGACCCTACATGCGACGACGGATCGATACTTGAAAGTTTTTTTTTTTATTACATTTATCGTTTGTTAATGAGAAACTCACGCCATAGGCGCGCTCCATCATGACCGACACGTAGAGCTCCTTGCGCGAGTACGAGCGAGTCGTCACCATCACGGAGTTGCATATCCTGCCGGACTCTCCCGTTTGCTTGGTCACCAGCATCTTGCCCAGCATCTTGCTCGATATATCTTTAGCCTCTTCGGGCCTGTCAACGATCAACGACACAAAACATCATCTCGTTACCAACCAATTTTTGTTCAACTTATTTTTTCGTTATGTACTCACGTCTCGCACATGACCACTCCGCTGACGCTGCTGTCCTTGAAGCGGCCCTTGCCGCGACCGCCGGCCAGCACCTGGGCCTTGAGCACGAGGTCGTCCCCCGAACCCAGCTCCTTGGCGATCTCGTAGGCCTCCTCGGGCGTCTTGGCCACGCCGAACTCGGGCGTCGGTATGCATGCCGATCTCAGCAGTGTGTACGCCTGATTCTCGTGAATGTTCAGGTCGCGCTTTGGCTGACGCTGTTGGGCTCCTTTGCGCGTCGCGATACCGAGCAGCGACTTGAAAATTTATTTTTTTTAACAATTACGAATTTTTTCTTTTTTTTTTTCATGTTTTGTTTGTTTTTGTCGTTTCTGCAATTGATGGCATTATAATTGACTTGAGTCGCGAGAGATAAGATGACACGACGATGGATCATGCTCATCATCATCATCGTCATCATCTTCGGCTTTAAAGGTTAAATCCGATAAGTAGGCGTGCGCGCGTAATCTCGCGCGCGGTGCAAAGTACTCGTATTAACTTATCGATCCGAGCGAGATACCGCGTGGAGGCTAATTTGTTTGTCTGTTTTATTACACATATATTTGTTTCAATCAACTGCGTCTCGAGTCTAGGCCGTTCCGAGACGGGAGCTCGCGATAACGAGACTTTTCTCCCTCAAAATTTTTCATGTGTACACAAATACTTACTTTCACATGGCTTTCGTTGCAGCCGAGCGTCACCACCGTGCGTCTGGCAAAAGTCTTGAACATGGTGTTGTCGTGAAATAAAATGAAAAACTTGTGAACGCGCGACTCCGAACTATAAAATTGATTTAACGTTGCATTTTTTTTTTGGTCATCCTCGGCGCGAGAGACGACGAGAGAATTTTTTTTTTTCAGACAATGTCTCGAAACTACTTCGTGATATTTACGTTTGCGTGTTGCGACGACGGCTGCTGCTGTGACTGTATTGACAGTGTTTTGTTTTAGCGGCACGAGAGGCGAGCGACGACGGCGACGACGACGAGCTAAACTCGATAAATCCGCCCGAACGTGCGTAACGGACTGGCTCGATTCTCGCTTAAAGTCCAGTTATTATAAAGAAATGCTGCGATACACACAACGTGTTTATTTATTGCAATCTCTTGTTATACTCTCACTGTCTCGGCGCTTTTCTTTTTCTCTAATCGGGCACCAGAGAAAATTTTTATCGATTCGACGACTGCTGCTGCCGAGCTAAATTTTGCACTTCGTGCTCTCACGCTACTCACGAGTGATATATTGTCAATCGCTTATCAACCGCGCAATACGTTACGAGTGAAGACGACCGTATAGAATAGCCATTATTATTCTATTTATACATTATACACAATATATAATATACAACATGAGTCAAGTTTTTACACGAATAAAACGGCAAATTTTCAAATGATAACTTTTTTTATTATTGTTGATCAATGTTTTCGTTTTACTATTTTTTTGTTGTTTTTTTTCTTTTTTTTTTGTATCAATTGTTGTTTTTGCACGTTTGAAAACGCATTTTAACAACAGCGCGCACGGTCGAACGTGCGGCTAATAAGAAAGAAAAAAAAATTTAAGGGCGTAATTTTCGTACTCTCATTCATACCAAAATAATTATGAATGTTACATTAGATACATTGTACACTTTGTCTCAACTGCATTGAATCGCGAACAGAATATTCCGAGTTTCTTTTTATTACATATATATCATTAAATATATATAAATTTTCTCGCTCCATCTTTCACATTTTACGCTTTCAAACTTGCTTAGGTGATAAATATATATAATATAATGATTTTACATGTTTTATTTTCTAAAAGATGCTTAACTTGCAATAAATCTATGTATGCTGTGTATTGTACGTATGATTCGCACATTTTCACAGCGACACAATCAATACATATTATCACCTTATACACATTTGAGAAATGTACTTTGAATTCTCCAAATATGCTACGTTATCGCGGCCGTTGCTTATAGTATCATACAATGCGAGATGAAATCTCTCCTTTATAACTCATCTGTATCTTTCATACAGTTGAAAAATTATTTTGTAACTTAAAAAGTTTATAAAAAGAAAGGCCCATTGCTGGTAATTAAATTTAAAACAAATCTTAAAAGTAAGTTTTATTCTCAATCATAAAACTGTAATAAGATAAAGCTAATGAATCGAATTTAATCGTTGTTTCTACTTCAATGCGTAATTATCTTTCGGCCGAATGCCTCTTTTCTCAAGTGCAGAGAGCCAGCTAAAAATTTAAAGCCTACTTCAATAAATTATTATTAAAAAACCCAAAATTTGCAACTATTATTAAAGATTGCCATAAAACTGATACTTGATCGATTTTTTTAAACTAAAAACTCAACTTTTTAATTATTAAATGAAATTCGAGAAATGATGCTTGCATCCATGATAGTTGAGAGATTACAAATCTATGCTAGCTTGATTCAGTCTCAGTTTAGCAGATGACTTCGCCATTACTCTAACATATACTAAAACGATCGTTGAGTGTGCGCCGGGTGGTTACCCCGCTGAAGCGGTCGTTTAGTGTGCGACCAGTAACACCAAAGTTATCTGACAAACTATACATGGCTTTGCTGAAGGACCGATCTTCAACTTCATCGTCGTTGACTAAGCTGATGGAATTCACTCCACTACCTTGACGTGCCCGAGAACGTGACCGAGATCTCGAACGTGTGCGCCTCGTTCTACTGGCTGAGCGACTGCGTAGTGGTCCACTGTAGTTGGGTTCCTAATAAAAATTGAAATATTTGAATTTACTGAAATTCATTTTGTCTATTTATCATCATTATACTTACGAGTTTAGGTTCTTTTAAAGGAAGTGTTCTTCTGAAAGGGGATCTGCCTCGACGTTCATTTGATACTGTAGAGCTTTGTGTCGGTGATGCTGTGTAAAGAGACATAGCTGGATGCCTTTGTGCATACTCATTTAAATCCTCCAAGTAATTTATAGGTTCAGGTGTTCCTCTTTGTTGAAGAGCACTGATAATATTAATTCAAAATATTATAAAATTCTGAAGGTGGTTATTAAACATATTGTAAGACTATAATCATACTTTATCCTCATGAGTTTTTGTTCATATGCTGCCCGCCTTTGTGCTCTCAATAATTGTTCAGCTCTTAAAGTAGCTGTATTGTACTGCCTTGGAGACGTATTATTGAAAGACAGTGGTGGCATTATCTAAAGAAGAAACATCTAGTTACTACGTATTCTATCTTAGAATTTTGAAGAAAATTAAAAAATAAAAAACTATATACATTTGGTACCTGTAATGCATTTTGCATTCTATAAGCTTTGTGCTGGCTTTGAAGTAAAGTGTTTTTGGCACCCTTAACTTTATTTCTATAAGCCATTTGTGCAGGGCTTTGATAGCCCAACCTACTGTAGACCGAACCAGGATCACTCAAATTTGGCATACTGTTGATTCTTTTCAGAAAATTAGATGGATCATCATAATCGCCCTCATAATCACCAGGATAATCACTGTTGTAGTCATTGTATTCTCCAATACCATCATCATATTGATTAAATCTACCTCGACTTCTACTTCTGCTGCGATTCATGTTGAAGTTACCTCTTCTTATTTGATAAGTAGCTCGCGATGTAGATCTACCTCTTGAATTTGTTCTAAGACCAATTCTGTTTAAGGTCACATTGCTTCTAGATCTAGATAAAGAATTTCTACCCAATGAACCATTGGAAAACCTTTTGCCACGCATATTTTGACCATACCTTCTCCATTGACCACGCTTGTTGTATTGATTGTTTCGATGTCGTGAATTACTGCGTCCTCTGTAGTTATTTTGACCTCCACCTCTGGCTTGAGAACGACTACGGTGCTGCTGCTGTTGATTTTTTCTACCACGGCTTGAGCTACGTGCCCGGTTATTGCGGTTGTTTCCACTTTTGTTACCTCCCCCACCACGTTTGTTGTTCATGGCTTTTTTCTTCTTTTCCATTCGGATAATGTCATCTTAAAAGAAAAATATTTATGTAATAAAGATCATAAGTAACAAAGATTGTAGTTTTAACAGAAAAATTGTTAATAAAAAAATCTTGTACATAAAATCTATTGTGTAGAATGGCCATTCACAAAAGTAACAGATTCAACATTACATGACTACATTTTTAAGATGCTTTTGTATGTACACTCAAGTTAACAAAGTTCACATTGACAAAAATTGCAAAGAGCTAAAAAAAGATTTAGTGGTGCTAAGCAATAATTATATATGAGAATGAACATTTTCTTTCATGATATAAATTTTGAAAAAAAGCTCTCTGTCATCATCAGTACTGAAAGCTATGGTTAATGTTTCTTTAAGTTGAATTCATATGAATTTATTTGAAAATTATTCTTGACATGTTGTGAACATCTGACATTTTGTCCTAACTTCTAATCCGTATTTATTTTTCTCTTTTTGTGATTCTATACAAGCGAGCATCATTGCGAAACTTTCTCGACGTGACCGTAAGACTTTTTTCGCGTGGGTGTTCACCATCGCTATATTTGGCACGCACCGGCTTGAGTCTATCAAATCCATCGCGTAGATTGTCATAAAAATAACGCTCACGCCGGAAATCAATGAATCAAGAAAATGCACAACACCGTAGCGCTACACACGCTCTCGGACGTGTGTATGTAAACTCTTTCCATCCCGTCCAAAAATATAACGTGCCAATGGCGTTTTAATTCATACATTATCATTTCGACTCGCTGTTCTAATCGAAGGCGAGATCGTAGGATCGAGAAGGGAAAAAGCAGAATATAAATAAGCAACGTCATACAAGAAAGTCATATTGTTGGACGAGATTCGGAAAATTTTTCGCCAAAATGCTCGGCCCCGGAGCAGCTGTCGGTCAGCCGGTGTGTCTGCGCGTAATATGCGAACGTAACATCGTGCAGCAAAAAATTAAAGGGAGATAAACATATCGACGACTCGGCCAAGAGGCCAACAGCGGAGCAGCACACTTACCGAGGGACATGTTCACTTTGGCGTCGACGTCCGCCATGGTGTACGTGTGTTTACGTGCGTTGTTTTTGTCCTCAAAGGTTTTTTTTATGTTGGCAAGATCAACAACGACGTCGTCGACGACGGCGGTGGCGGCAGACCGTCGGCGAGGAGAACGTTTTTTTTTAAATCTATCTAAAATAACCAAAACTAAGAACTCCGACGACGACGACGAGAGAAGAAAAAAGTCGTTGCGCGGGCGTAGACACACGATCTCTTATGTTACTATCCGCACAAGGATCCTTCAACTCTCTCTCTCTCTCTCTCTCACTTTCTATCTCAATATACACCACCGTGTCTGTCTGTCTCTCTCTCTCTCTCCTTCGTTTGGAACGTTCTTGGATTCTTGGTTATATTTACGTTGTTTTGAACGGAGAGACAAGACTGGAGCGAGCTGCGAACAGCAGCAGCAGCATCGGCGAGAGCTGCTGCGCGACACACTCACACACAAGCGTAAGACTGTGTCACACTACACACCGCCGGCACTTATGGTCATGCAAAGCAAGACGGTGGGAGAGTGCAGTTTTTTTTTTTCAAATTTCGGTCGTGATAACGAATAAAAAAATAAAAAATAATAAAAGAAATGAAAAATAAAACGTTGCAGCGTGTATTCGAATCGACCTTTGCCGACCCACGAGCGAGGGATAATTTTTTTTTATTATTTATTTACCCGATAATATAAAAAGTGAATAGGAGGCAAGAAACGAGTTATTAGCGCGCACACACGCATATAGAATAGAGACTGCGGTTCGCGGCAGTAGTGCAGCAGCGGCCGCACAAGCGTGAGAGACACAAGGCACGCGAATTATATTTATAAATTTATGCGTGTATAAAATATTCGCGGCGGTAGCTGCAGCACGACGACCACGGCTACAGCTAGGCAAAACGCTGTCCGCACTGATTTTCTCGACGCGTTTATAGCTTGTACGCGTGCCGTGTGCTGCTGCTGCTGCCGTACGGTGTGCCAACGTCTATATATGTATAGATATTTACGTGCGCGAATAAAACATGGCTGGCACGCGTTTATATACACCGGGGCGGCCGCGACGGGGAGGGGTATTATATCTCAAATCGTGTATTTAGGCGCTATATCGTGTGCACACACACACAGTTCGGGCCTTTATAATTCAGCTTCGCGCAACAGCCACCCCCCGCACTCACACGGGCTTTTGCTTCGTTGTCGTTATTATCAACCGATATGTGTGCGGTGGATTGAATTTTTGGCGCAAAATACGGAGTGCGGATTCAAAAAATTTTAAATTCCTCGATGATTTATTATTTTCCAATTGCTAACAGAGCGTTTGGAATATTAACTTTTTAACAGCTTTTCCTATGACGCGTTTTTATTTGTCTCGATAATTTTTTGAAAAAAGCTGTGCTTTCAATTTTTGAAGTGAAACTTCTTTTGTCGGCGTTAGGTATGAGGGGTAAAACTGTAAAAACCGAGCGTACACGAATACGGGCGAGCAATGATGGGCGCGATAATCGTCGGAATATACGACTGTATATTAAAGTGGTCCACTTTTTCAAAAAAAATTTGTATCTCGGGGGATCCATCGGAATCTAAAAGTTTTTTGAGGTTTAAAACAAAGTTTCCTTCAAACTTTCCTTCACATACCCAAATAACATACTACATTTTGGGACTGATCCGAGAACCCCCCGCATAAAAGTGGTACATATATAAAAAAAACTGCTCAACATAATATAAAATTATTTACATACAAAAAAACGGCTATATCCCAAAAAACGACATTACAATTAAAAATTGAAAAATCAAAAAGTATATTCGTTTCTTCAAGAAAATGGCTGAGTATAATCACCCATGAGAAAATTGCATTCGTTTATCTAATAGGTTTTTGTCTCTCCTTTCCAACCCCGTTTTCAGATGTTTAAAATTCGCAAGTTTTGCTGAGATACAGCTATTTTTGTACGATGCACTTTTGTAGCTTAAAATTCAGTAATTCTGAGCTAGCTCCATTTATTAAAAAACCAGCGAAGCAGAATGAATTACCAGAAGTGAATTAAACTTCTCCTTAAATTAATTAATTAAAAACCCCAAAATATGAAAGATGAAAAATCATAAAAAACTTACAAAAAAAAGCATAAAAAAATTGAAGTTCAAACCAGTCACAATGTAATTGAAAAAACAAACTTTCAAAATCGAAAAAAGTTGAATAAAATTCCAAAATGAAAATTCAACCAAAGAGAAGGATTCTGAAGTTTCACTTCTGGTGGTTAGATTCTCTAGAATCCATTGTATATGAATTAGCACCAAAAGTGAACTTTTTTTATTCTTTTCACTTATCAAAAGTTTCACTTTTGATTGCTGTCCATAGACAACAAACTTAATTTTTTATTTTTAGGTAGGTTTTGATACATTCTCAGCGAGTTACTTATTGAGTGAATAGTCGCATTTACGTGAAAACCTGACTTTTCGGCATCTAAAACGCAAAAGTAGCCTGAAAAATACCTATCTTCAAATTTCATGTTCACGCGTTTTTTTTAGCTTCCTTAGACCTTCAAAAACAATACCCCATTTCATAATATGCGTCAAATTACAAAAAAAATGACCTATTTTTAGACGAGAAACTCGAAAGTAAATTCCGTAATTGTGGATCTATCGTATCGATCCATCTTTACATGTGTTCAATAACCTGTATGTACTATGTACAGTCCTGAGTCCACGATCAACTCGTATTATAGAAACTGTTTAAGTTAATTGATACTGCTGAGGAGATATTATAATATTGTTTTACAACTTCGATTTTAAGGCCTTTTGGTTCAAGTCCACCATAATTGTATATTGAGTCAAAATGTCTGCTGAGAATTCATTGCATAGTTACTTTCAAATTGACAGAGTAACAGTCGTTCCCTACCAAAAAAACTCATAAGGACACTCACATAGATTATTATAAGAGAACTCATTTATTTTCCCATATGATTTACCATATAAAATCCTATATGAATTCCGCGGACAAAATCACTTATAGAAAACCATACGGATTACCACAATGGGTTGGTAAATGGAACGCTGAATAACATGCGTTTTTACTAGCTTTCATCAGAACAGAAAAGTAATGTTAATGATTTTTCTCTACATCATAATTACGTCAATAAAATTGGTATAAAATAGATTTTTGGTTATATATGCATAAATAAAATTCATCAATAATTTTGAAAAAAAAAATTTATTAACCATTTTTTGTACATATTTCCCCAACTAGTAATGTAGTAAATTTGGCAGTTGTGAAATGTATGCATAATTCAAAACATTCATGTACACACTTATACAACATATATCAGATGTTTTCACCACTGAAGCGCAATCATAAATTTTTTCAACCTCGAAAATTGAAAATCCTAATTTATCAATTTTTACATCTACTTTATTACAAATAACTAATTCAGCTCTTGAAGTACAGTCGACTACAAATTTTAATATTCTAATGAATTTACCACTTTTTAACATAGCAAAGCCATTATTTGATCGTTGATTTTCTTTGCTTGCTGTTGAATATAAACAATAATTCATAATGACACGAGAATATGATACCGTGGTATTTTTATTTAAGTTTAAAAAATCACACGTATTATCTGATAATATTGAACTTGCCCCAAGGTAAGTCATTTGAGATATTTTGAAGGATTTTTTTGATCTACGAACACTCATTTCTGTACAGAAATTTTTTACGATTGGTTCCGATGTTGGGTAAATAAAACTTCTTAACTGTACAATACTTCGCTGTAAGTTAATGTATCTCAATATTTGTAAATTTACCCCATTAGCGCAGTGAATGGCTTGCAAAAGATCGTGATTAGCTGACTCAAATGGAAAAGTAGAATGACAAAAAAGTGGACCCCAATTCTTAACGCTACTGGCCAAATGCAACAACTGGTGCATATTATAAGTCATTTCTTTCTTGGAAAATCGATGTTGAGTCAAATAAACAAATTTGTGTAACATCTCATCTGCGTAATCAAGTTCCTCGTACGTTATAGATTTTTGTAACAAAATGTATAAGCTATCGACAAATAATCTCCAATAATTGAAAAATTTTTCCTTTAACACAGTTTCAAATAACGGTAAACTATAAAACAATATAAAATTTTCCCATTCTTTTCCTTTCCACTGATCACGATCTTTGAGAGCTTTAGTCAAGCGTGAAAGTTGACGTGGAGCTTGAAAGTTCATTAATATTGAATCAATACCGTTTATTTGATCCTTTGTCAAAGTACTCAATAAACATTCTGTTGTTCGCTTTCCAACACCTATCAAAGCGCAATGTAAATAATCTGGGACGAACCCGACAACCATGTCAAATTTATTTAAATATGTCAAAGGGGAAACATTCTGCACTCCATTCACACATTTTTTTTTCATGTTATCTTCCATTAAACTGTCTACACACTCTATCATATGTTCATGGGTTCTTAATGGAACTAATGATTGAATATTTGGAAATCTAATACAGCCAGCAAAATATTCACCGGGATGTAAGCAGAAACCGCAACCGTAACCACCGTTAAACTGTTTAAGCCCCTGCATAGGTGCTTTAGCTGCTGCATCGACGCATACAAGTAATACATATAACTTAATATTACGCGCGACATTTTTGATGTTACAGTCTATACCTTCTGTAGAAAGTTTATTTAAAAGATGCGTGATAGGTTCTAAAAGGACGGACATAGGAGGTTTGACTTTACCAAACCATAAGCCGATTGTAATAACGTTGCGATCGCTACTGGCCAAAGGAATTTCATTAATTTTAATATAAACCGGCCAAATTGAATAAGTTGAACATTCAAACCTAGGTGCCCCATCGGTATTTAGAATAGCAGTAAGGTAACTATGTTTTTGGTCTTCCGGTAGCTCACTAACGAATTTTCTATACAATTTACCGTCGTATATGGTCTTCAACGTCTTATCATATTTACGTTCTCTTACGACGTACGTGTAATGATTTTGATATTGATCAAGTAATTTTTGGATAATTTCTGAAGGATTAATAACTAAAAACACATTTGGACAAGATGGATTCGATAGATCAATTTTTTCAGAGCATATGGCGCATGTGACTGCAGAATTAAACTCAGTTATTTTACCAACGTATATTTCACAATTGGGGCATATACCATGATACTCTACCTCTGATTTAAAATTCAAAATTTTATCCAAAAAATACTCGCTCTCAATTAAGATTGGCCTTAAAAATAGATTGTTAATAAGTTTAAGCAAATCTGATATTTTGCTAAAAGCTAACTTGCACGATATAGCGTATTCAAGAGACATAAGCAGAATTTCACCGGGAGATCGATTTACAGAGGACGAAACTAAATTAGAAAACGTTGGGTTACTCATGAAGCTCTCGAAATTTTTAGGCTGCAGAAAATCGTCTTCTAAGGTAGTTGGATATTTCCTTTTTTTTGAACCGCACAGCTGATCATCTATCTCAAAATGTAGAGCCGGAAGTTCATCGATCGTTAAACGAACCTAATAAGAAAAAACACTGTAAAATTTTAAATTTTCTTCTTTATAATATTTTAAATCCATTTTACCTTCAATGGATCATATTTGTGATTGATTTCATTTTTATTTGAATTTTCAGTTAAGCATCTATTCATACTTTGTAGTTCCCAGTTGGCATGTTCAATTGGTTTGTGACTTTCTGTGTTATTATCTTTTCTGTTTGGAAATTCAAGTTCTTTTCTCATGACTTTATTTGTAGGCATATCTGATAATATACGTCTATTTTTTCCCTTGGCCATATCAGATTCTCCACCATTTTTGTTTGCAAACTGCAAAGTATTTGAACAATCCTATAAAGCAAACCATAAAATTAAAATATACTAAAATATTCTGTATAAAATTTATTTGATTTATTGCAGCTTGCAGGTGTGAATGTTGAATGGTTTAATTTATACCTGTCAAAATTTAAGTAAGCCTGGTACAACGTATAAACTTACAAGTTTGATTATGTTTGTAAAAATAAGAATATTAAGTCTGTAAACTTATGACATATGATAATTAAATGATGCACAATTTTTAGCGACTAAAACAAAAACATTTTGTCATGATGTAATGATTGTATTTTTTTATTAATAAATGTCCATCATCATTTCCTAAATCATCAGTGACGAGTGCAAAAAAAAAACAAGAATTAAAAGTGTTCCTCTGGTTTTAATAATGGTTTAATATTTTTGCTCAGTTCATCGATTCAAGGAGTTGATTTATCATCAATTTTTATTTATCATTTTTCAAAAATAATGTATTTCATGATATCAGGTAGATATTAGGCAGTATTAGGATACTCGTATGTTTTCAACAATCACAGTTTTAAGTTTGTATTTGCACTTGTAAGATTTCTTTGTCACTGGTAAAAAATAAAATAATTATGATAATTTATTGTAGATGTATACAATCATTAAATCATAACCAAACATATGTCAATGCAGAAATTCCAATGTTCACAGAAAAATTGAGATTTTTCAGTCCGTTTGTACGTCCTCGTACTACCTATTATCAAATGCTCGAACCATATAACAAATAATTAATAAATGTTTAACTCGTTGAAATGATATATTAAGTCATTATTAAAATCCGAGTGACAATTTCTAAGTTATAGTTTTCTTGATTATGTTTGCACTTGTCAATGGTGATGCAAGAAATAATCTTGAACATTTATGAAAATACAATGATTATACAACATGACAAAATTACTTTCAGCTAAAAAATGCACAGTACATTATCTACACAATTTTATTAATTCACAGACCAAATATTTTTTTTGGTACAAACATGTTCAAACTTAAAAAATTTATGTTTATGCGTTACCAGGCATTCTTAAATTTCGACAGGTATGAACTCGAACTACCCATGAACAATTATAGTATTAATTACATACATATTAAATGCAACATATACAACTAAAAGCTGAGTATTTAATGAGAAATATTTTTTTTACTACTTGAATAAAAAATTGAATATTTTACTAACATTTCAATACATATTATAAGCTAAAATGTATGATAATAAAACGTCCCTCTAACGATAAAACAATAATTAATAAGGCATCAACTGAATTCTATATTTAAGAGTATATCAAAGTTAAAAATGTCTGTCAAAAATGTTAACAATTTGATCAAAAAAAGGGAATAAAATTGTATTCACATATATAACATAAGAATGAAATTTGGCATTGAGAAATTGACAATATTTGTGTAAAAATCTCAATTATAGAAAAAATGATCATTACTCACACCATATTTTCTTTTTCTCCTTTGAATGGTTTTGGGATGAATGTCACAAATTCGTCCAGTTAATAAATAATTTTTGTAAGTCATAGTTTGTACTATAAAAAAAGAATGATAAATTACAATTCGGAAAATATCCTGAATAGAATTTTTTCAATATTTACTATCAATTTGATAGTAGATTGAGATCTAGGTTTTCTGTTGATGCAAAACTTTTCTGCTATTTCGTTCTCCTCTTGGCTCAAGCGAACTCGACGTTGGAAGAACAGCGCCCTCGACCGGTGACCAACTGTTTCCGTTTAAAAAATCAAGGAATACATCGTCAAATCAAAATAGACGCTTTAGCGTCACTGTATAAGAAGCGTGTTAGTGCGCCGAGAGTCAGCTTACTCCCCTCTACTGCGACGAATAACACAACCGCATGCAGTCCTCTACGCCCAAGCCTGTAAAGCGTCTATATACCGTCGGTTACTCCATCTCTCTCCCGCTGCCTCGGCTTGCCAGTGCTATTCATGTTCGAGCGTGTCATTCGACGAAACAAAAGCCGATATATACTGAACGACACACTCAGCTCGCGCTTCTTTAGTTTTCCGTGCATTTTATACCCATGAACTGCGTACATAGACACTTTGTTTAGATAATTTTTCTAATTACATTTTATCTACAATGGTGTCTGAAGTAACTCATGCAAGAGTGAAGTTTCGACCGGATGGTTTAGTTGAAGTTATCCCGATATCGACTATTAGTGAATTCCGAAAAATACCTCCAAAAAACAAAAAGGACTTTAAGATTGGTAAATTATATCATGTTCAGTGGAAAGACAAGAAAAATCCTAATGGAGTTATTACAGCTGCACAAATCGCAGCATTAGCATGTAAGTTTTAATAACTTTTACTTATTAAGTGTCATTCGTGTGAAACTGTACATTTCTGTTGAAGGTGGCGATAAAGAGAAGGAGAAATTAAAATTATGTCGCAAAGGTTTTCCGGCAGTTACTAATAGCGATCTAGATTTATTTTCATCAGAAAACACAGAGGAAACCAGCACCCTTGACGAAACTGAAGTAACCGTAAGTGAAACGGCTAAAGCAAAACGGGTTGGTTTTTGAATATATATGCTTTTTAAATTTATAGCAAATATTTTATCGTAAACATTCTTTGCAGACACTTCGAAATGCTCAGTTAAAAAATTCTAAAATTGCCGGTGCTTCAAAAAATTATATGAATTTAAAAAAAAAGGAAAAGGGTTCACTCAAGAGGCCGTCTGTAACAGATTCAGAATCAGAAGAAGATATTGTTTCAAATCCAAAAAAAAAGTGTTTAGATTCACCTAAAAATTCAGATAATCAATCTAGAATCAATTCAAAATGTGTTGATAAAAGTCTAAACTCTCAGACATGTAGAAATGCTCAGATAAAAAATTCTAAAATTGTTAGTGCTTCAAAACATTATATTAATTTAAAAAATAAGGAAAAAGGCACGCTTAATAGACGATCTCTACTAGATTCAGAATCAGAAGAAGATATTGTTTCAAATCCAAAGAAAAAGTGTTTAGATTCACCTAAAAATTCAGATGATCAATCTAGAATCAAATCAAAATGTGTTGATAAAAGTCTAAGCTCTCAGAAATGTAGAAATGCTCAGATAAAAAATTCTAATATTGTTAGTGCTTCAAAACATTATATTAATTTAAAAAATAAGGAAAAAGGCACGCTTAAAAGACGATCTCTACTAGGTTCAGAATCAGAAAAAGATCTTGTTTCAATTTCAAAGAAAAAGTGTTCAGCTTCTCCTAAAAATTCAGATTATCAATCTAGAATCAATTCAAAATGTGCTGATGAAAGTCTTAACTCTTCCACTTTACAAACTGCTCCACGTAGAAGTTTGAGTAAGAATCCAACAAAAAGTATGATTCATTCAATCAGATTGTTTTATAACAATTATGACCATAGTAGAAAGTTTAATCGAATATTGTATTTATAGATACCACAGTAAATTCAGCTAAAAGGGTCTTAAATTTTGATAAAGTTTTGGACGTCCAAGCATCTAACATTAACAATGAGCATAGTGAGTAGATGAGGATCCATAAATTGATTATTTTATAACCACTATAAAAGAAATGTTATCATTATAATTATTTTGCAGCTTTAGAAGTGCCCAGTACTTCTACAAATATGACAAACCAAATCCTTCCATTACTACATGAGAATAATTTTATGGAGTTATTGAACACATTTGATATGGATAATGAAATTCAAACTGGTGATCAAGGTTCGTACTTCAGTTTGATCATTTTTTTTGTAATGTTCACTATTTAATTTTACTTTATTTTAATAAATATAGAGGGTGATAAGTCACCACTCCTCTCAGATATTAATGATGACTCAGAAGGAGAAGCAAGTGAAACAGAAAAAGAAGGTTTGCTCTCAAATTTCATAATTACTTTCTGCTCATTTTCATTGAACAATAATTTTACTTTATTTGTTA
>CACVKI010139694.1:0-80272 GCA_902732785.1 Trichogramma evanescens | reverse complement strand
ATCAGTCGTCACTAGACTGAGACAAGAGGCGCAAGAGGAGTAAAAAAAAATAATCCGGACGATGCTGTAGGAAAAAGACGAAAACGAAAACGACGCTTCTGGTTCCCGAACCCCTAATCACCGTAAGGTGGACGGGGGATGTACGGAAAAGACATAGATGTAGCANAGAAGCTCTACAGAGTCCCCACCGAAGTAATGTTTAACGACGGATTCCAGTGGGGTACTCGTTTCGAAGGGCCACTGGCTGCAGAGTTCACTCTGCCCACGTCCAAAAAAAAAAAAAAAAAAAAAAAAACACAGACAAGCTATGCTTATTTTCTATTTTATGTTTATCATTGTTTCGAGCCCACGTGATTTTAAAATTTCTAGACAGCCTGTCGTCGTCTATAAACGAGCCCAATACCTTATAAAGATAATACCGGAACGACTATACGAGGAGAACGAACCTATTCATTTTTTCTCGATAAAGATCGAGTTAGTCTACTGCGGGCGTATAGGGTCGAGACTCGCTATTATATCGTGGCTGCTTTATTTTATTTTATTTTTTTCACTAATTTTTATGATTACGTTATTTATATCGATTGGGCAACACAACACGGCTCGCGACAGGTCACGAGTTTCGTGCCGCGGCTTTTCTCCTGCAATTCGATGTTGTATTATGGTACGATTGCTGTATAATAAAAACACAAACACGCAACAACGACGAAAAATTGACGCCCGTGTGCGCGGGGATACCTATGGCTCGACCCAATTTGCTCGTATACCTAAAAACAGCTTTTTCCTCTCGCAACTCTCGCGTTTTCCAGAATGAAGTGAAATGTCTTTATCGTTTTGCAATTTTTATGTACATTTATTACGTACGGATGTATAAAATGAGAACGAAAATCTATCGACTGTTTGAAATGTTTATATTATATACTGTACTCGGCTTTTGGAGCTTGCTGTGCGGTTGGTCTCGCTTGCTCTGCTTGCCGTTAGATACGACGATTAGAAAGGGGAAGCGAGATCATCGCGTGACTTCAGTTTTCATCTCTGACCACGTCTGACAGAATAACATCTTTATTTTTTTTTTATTTTTTTACCAAACTCGGTGAAAAAGTTTAAAAATACTTAGTTATCGCTGCCTAAATTTAAATTCCGCGTCTTCGAAGAGATAACCAACAACAACAACAGCCAGCTGCAGAATCGATAACCTCGTAAAATTTCGCAAGTCAAAATATACGAGAGCACGTGTATTATTATAAAGAGCGAATCTCGAGCGCAGAAAATCGGAGCAGCAGTTTGTACGATATATAGCACTCCACGCCCCTGAAATGGGAATAATAGCGCAGAAGAATATATAGTAGCAGAAGACCGATGCTGCTGTGCCGCCACCACTGCCGCCACCACTGCCGCCGCTGTTGCCGCCATGCGATCGCTGCACGCGAGCACGTATGCGCTCGATCTCGCAATTGCAGACTGCCCGTGTTTACGTGCGACGTATACGGGAAAATTGAAATGTTTTTGTTCCGACGGAATAATCGCGCGAGTGTGAGAAAAGTTGAAAAATTCGTTTGTTGAATAGAGGTATCGAGGGGACAGCTATTTGATGAAAAAAATAAATAAATAAAAGAGTAAGAGTGGTGGGATTACATTTGTGTCGATGCGAGTAGACGCGTACGCTGTATATGCCGAGATTCAATTTATTGCCCCTCGAGCTGTCAAAGTAAGCGACGATGATACTTTTTTCTTCAAACGTCATCATAATCAGTTATCGAGCGTTCTGTTGAGTTTCAAAAATTCGGTGTATTTAAATGCCTGGATCGAGAAAATTTAGGAGTAGAATTTTAAAATAAATTGATTTTATAAACGTTTTAATTGCAGGTCGGAAGTGACGTTTTTAGTAGTAAATTATATCATTTTAATGAATAATTTTAATATTTGTTTATGAATTTTTATGAAATCTTCATTTATTTGTTAATTGAGTCAAATAAACTTAACAAACTGTTAGGTCCTGCCATCTATTTTCTTTCAAATACACTAGGGTCTCATTAATTAAGTAAAATTAATGGTTTAATAATTAAATACTATATATTATTTATATAATAAAAGAATTAGAAATTATTGAAGAATATTCAATTAAAAAGCTAAATAATTTACTCATTTATTGTTGAGCTTCAATTGCATTGATGTCTAAACTGACACTGTTTTACCAACTGAAGTTCTTAATGCGATAAATTCTTTATAAAAACTTTGGTTAAGAAATGAAAAACGTTTGTTTAACAAATTAATAATAAATTACTCAAGGATTCATGTTATTATAAAACATTAATGCAAATTCATTATTAAATATAGATCATAAAATTGTTTGACTAATAAAAGCTACTCAAAAACAACGCTCTATTTTGTAGAATGTATGTTACGCTAATTCTAGAACAGCGCAGTGAAAATATTTAAATATGAAAAAAATGTATTATTAAAACAATGAATTACATACCATTGGTATGCATTGAAGTGAAAATACACCAGTCCTAAGCCATACAGGAAACAAGGGTCTCTCCAATAATCTTTAGATAACGAGTAAAATTTTTGGTATGCAGACATTGCTAAAAAGATCAATCAGAAATTATACATCTCATAAGTTGAATTTGTTAATTTTGTTCAAGTCTCAACAAACCTTTTGTATAATCTTCTAATAACAAGTGAAAATGTCCTAATTTACAATATGTTTTTGGGTCAATACTGATGATACCTTTGTCTTCTTCATCATCTTCTTTATCTTTACATCCTTCTAAATTCGTTTTATTGCTATTGCTATCGACTTTTTTTCTGCGCTGCTTTTCAGATTGCGCTTGCACTAACATTCTCTCTAAATATCTGATTGCACGGACCACTAAAGCTTTTTTTTTGGCTTGTTCTGATGAATTCAATTTCAAGAAAGAAAATTGTCGACTGGAACATGAAAATAATTTATAGTTAATAAAGTTGCTTATGTGTAACATCATGCACACTTGTTGCATGTCCTAAACTATTATCTCATATTAAATGGGCAATTAACATAAATCTTACAGCTTTATAGCTTTATGTCAATTTAAAAAAAAACATAATACAATTATTAGAACTCTAATTCAATCAAATTTTAATGGAAGAATCTAGAATTCAAAATACAAAATTATTCCATATCAATATTGGCATACAAAGATTTCTCTTATTCAAAAATCTCATTAAAAACTCAATCGAACTGGCAATCATATGCAAAATGCCAAGCTCGAAATTCGAGACATAAACAAAAATGTCTGGCATGCTCAAATTGTTGGAGCGAAAAGGGGCGGTTAAAACGTCACCCATGACTGGTTGGCGATACTAACCTATCTAACTCCGAAAGGGTTTGCAACTCCTGCGGCGTTAGATTCAATTCGTCCGGTTCTTGAGCCATCTCGCTCGTTGGGCTCTATTACTGGGCTGCGTATCGCGTCCAAGACGCGAAAAAGCTCTCTTCCCTCGGGAAAGAATAAATAAATAAACGCACTAACGCTAGGATAAACGTAAGCCACTTTTTGTGTACACAAAAACATGCACTTTCACCCGGATCGTGTCGAGCACTCAAAACACAACTCTCTATATAGGCACTTTTTCAGCTCTCTCTCTCACTCACGGCTGTGCGTGTACACCAAAACATTTATAATAAATACACTGTAATAACGGCCGTTAATCTCGGCGTTGGCGCCCCTTCATCACACGTAACATTTTGCACTACTGATGGTCTCGTCGTAGCGGCCGCCAAGAATAATGCAATAACGACGACGAGGTAACGGCGATGCCATCGTCGCTTCGCTTCGCGATGATGCCTTATTTCGCATGCGAGCGCGAACCTCTCTTTCTCTCTCTCTTGCTCTCTCGGGGCCCGGCTCGACGTCGCGGCGATGATAGTTATATATATATGTACTTCTTTCGGTGCAGAAAAAAAAAAATACGACGATCTCGTGCTGTCCCGCACACACGCACGCACACGACAGCAGCCAAGCACAAGCTCCACTACGTGCTCCGATGCGAGAGAACGAAAAAAAAAAGGAAAAAAAAACAGAAAAAAAAAGAAACAGCGGTCTATGGAAAAATCATGCGCTGCAGCGCTTGTTTTTTTTTCATTTCCTCCGCGCTCTGTTTTTCATAATTTTATCATCATATACACGAACAAAAATTCTCCACTGCACACTGCACCGCACACACTCCCGGGGAAATTGCGTGGGTCGTCCACAACGCGAACGTTTGAATTTCTGTCGATCAGATGCGATTCGCGATCCAATCGAACGCAACTGTGCGACGACGAGGCTGCTGCTGCTGCCTGGCCTGCTGCGAAAATAATACCGGCGTGCAGACGAGGATCACGGAGTCTCGCGCAATTCGCTTGGCTCGATAAACACAAATAATTAGACGAAAAATTTGATGTGTGCGAGACTGTTAACCTCGCCACGGCACGCAGCCAGGCTTTATATTTTACACGACGACACAACAACGCGCAGAAAATGTAGAGGTTTTGGATACCGCGTGTGGGTATACGTAGAGACTGATGCACAATGTACGCGCGCGGCTTCGTGCATATTATACTTTTGCATTCCGCGAAACGCCGTCCAGAGGGCGTGAGTCTGCGGTGTGCATGGAGCGATGATCTAGCGACGCCGAACTCCGAATTTCTCGAATGTTGTTTTCCATTTTTTAAATGTTTAAAAACTTCGCTATGGAAATGGCTTTCAATGATGTTCAATAGCGAAATGAAGTTCTTGCAATAAGAACGCTATGGGGTACACGTTGGCGAATTTTTCAATGTTTATTGCGTGAAATATTGCGAGCCGGCTTCGTAAAGATTTTTTCTATTTTGTTAAGTTAATCGTTGCAACAATTTAACATTTCGAAGCCTACTTCAGCTTTAATTAGCTTTAACTTAAACATATTTTTACGTCGAATTATGCGAAAGTGTTGTACCTATTTGCTTCGAAGTTTTAGTTGCATAATAGTAATTCATGCAAAGACGTGAGTTTACTTTCAAGTTTCGTTCAATTTTGGCTTTGTACTTTATGATGCCAAGTTGGCAATCGACGATATGCACTTCACGTAAAATGCATTTTACGCGCAGATGTGACCTTGTTCATATTGGTCACTTTTGAATGTCCAAAAATGCACGTTTAAAGTTGAATATGTGAATGAATAAACGACATGTTCTTTGGTGTAAAAAAATACTGGGTTTTAGATTTATTTCTTATTTTTATTGCATAAAAATAATGCGTAAAAAAATCTTAACGATAAGATTTTTGGTAACGAGCACGAGCACCTGGACCACCAAACTTCTTGGGTTCGCACCTCCTGGGATCAGCGACCAAGAGAGTTCTGTCGTACTGGATAAGGATATCCTTGATTTCCTTCTTGCTTGCTTCATCAACATCTGGAATTTGAATTAAACAAAATTATTTAGCGTGTGGTTATTTGAAGCAATAAAAATAATAATATTGGGCACTGCATCTCAAAGTTATTATTTCAAATTAATTAAAATATTTTACTTTTATTTAAGCATCTAATAAAATAAAAAATGAAGACTTGAATGATAAATTGTATGTTTCCTAATGTGTTTTGTAATAATAATATAATAATATTGTTTAAAATACTTACATTTCTGATAGAAAGCAACAAGAGATTTGGCAATTGCTTGCCTGATGGCATAGATCTGTGCAACATGACCTCCACCGTTCACTCTGACACGAATATCAACATCGTTGAACTTGTCCTATAAAAGATAAAAATGTCAAAAGACAAAATTATTAAACAAAGTTCATGCAGTTAGTTTTAAAAGGACATCAGAGAAAGTTTTTATTTCACATTGATTCATGTTCGGAATAAGTTTAACTCATCATTTTGCAACAACAAAGTGCAAGGGCAAGACAAAAATAAACAGGTGAAGGGTGAAAAGTTACCTTGCCAAGAAGCAGGATTGGTTCCTGGAGTTTGTATTGGAGCATCTTGGGCTCGACGAGTTCCAAAGGCCTGCCATTGACCTTAAGGAGACCGGATCCTCTCTTGCAGTAGGCAACAGCCGTGGCGGTTTTCTAAACAAAAACAAATCAAAAAGCCACTGTTAAAACACCGTATTCGAGTTGAATTCACGTTAACCTCAATCAAGCACACCAAGCACTGGGGTAAACTTACTTTACGTCCGAACACCTGGACGGATTGGATCTGAGGCTTCTTCTGCTTCTGAAAACGAGCAAAGTTGATTAGCAAAAAAAATCAAACAAAATACGATCGAGCTGTCTTTGTTAAAAGAAATATTTACTTTTTGCTGCATTTTGAGCGATCGAGTCGGTCACACGCGCGCCGGGGAAAAGAGACGAGACATCCTCGTGCAGCTGGAGGCGACACCGCCGTCGACGCGGTCGGCTGCGCAAACTCGAAATTTAGGCACCATAAAGAGTAGCGCCGTACGAAAGTAAAAGTACTTTTTGATCATTTTTCTTTTCATATTTTCGTACTATCTTGAAAAAGCACAGCAAAACGAACTCGATACGATCGACGACAAAATTATTTTTAGCTTTAAATTTCTTAATTTTTTAACATTAAAATAATTCTACTTTTCGCTTTGAGACTCGAGTTCGAACTTCGACTTATCCGCGGCAACGAGCGGTGTCGCTCTCTACATTCGATATTTTCCAATACAAAACACAACACTGCTTAGTGCTAGACTGACCCGAGAGGACCCTTCACCCCCCCGCCTCACCCCCGTCCCACGCGTTCTGCAGCAGCGATACGATACCGAACGTCGTCTCGGGTCGTCGCGAAAAAGTACATACATTTTGCGCTTCTGCGCCGTAGTGCGCTCGCAATTGCACACAGTAATAGCAGAGTAGTCTGCCACAAGCGTTTTTCGCGACAAGGCACGTAACACACGCAGCTGCACAGTACTAGTTGTATACGGCACTGGGCAAAAAATCGTTGCGTCCAGTATACTGCTGCATATATATAGTGATCCCAAGTAGGACTCGAGATATACCACAGGGTAAAACCAAATTACCGAACGCATTCACTCGCTATATTAAACTAATAATAATAAAAGAATAAATCTCTGTCTCTTTGATTGTGCTTGTGCGCGGGCGGGGATTCTCTCGACCATTTTGATATAAATCTCTGTCTCTGTGTTATAATATAATATTGTATAAAAAAAAATACTAATGTTGGAGAGCGTGACGAGCATCTGCAAACGGTAGATCCTATTTTCAGGCCAACCAACGTTCTATATCTCTCTCTTTCTAGTCTAGAGCTATATATGTGTATTATATGTTGTGTGTGTGTTTTAATACTGCATGCCTCACGCATCGTCATCCTTTATTTATACGGAACTCTATTGTTGTTCGCGACGTAATTGTCGCTTCTACGTGCGGGAATATCAATCGTGGATCGATCAATTTTTCTCGGGACATAATACAGCGAGAAACACACATCGAGAAGGTTCATCAACTCTTTGCAAACGAGTTTCGATTATTGATTCGAACGCGCGTCGGGGGTCGGTGCATTGTCGTAAGTGTGTGTGGGGCTGTGCTGTGCTTCAAGCTGCGCTGCTCTGCTTTACATTGACACACAAATGTAATAATCCTCTCTCGTTGCATGTAACAACAACGAAGCTCCGCTGTTGCGCTGCGCCTTCGTCAACGCGAATATCTGTTTTGATATACTCACCGTCTTGCATTACCGAAATAAGTAGCGAAAAAGCTGAAATTACCTTTCGAACTGGCCTTCGAGTATCGCGTTATGTACGTGCGCCTTGTGTTCACTCTCTTAGTCATACTTTATATTCGGAATGATTTGACGTGCCGTGTGCGAGCAGTGGTACATATTAAGCGACAGTGCTTGGCTTTATCGCGCTTATTAATTTTGCATCTTTATGATTTTTAAACTAAACATCCTTTGCACCGTTCGAGCTAATTTAGAAATATTTTAGAAAATTAGGTAGAACGCATTGGGGATCGTGCCCGAGAACCAGATGGAAAATGACAATCGCCAGAAAATATTCGGTAGAAATTATGAACGCGAGCGTAACTGAAGAATTGTCATTTTCGTATCTTGGCTTTTCTGTCTATTTTTGAAGTTAATTGAAGTTAATTGCGCACAACTTGCTAAGAAAAAAAATACGAAACAAGCAGAAAACTTTTGTGTTGCTTGGTAACTGCTATATTCACAAACAATTTCAAAATTTCAAAATAGATTTGTCAAGTTTCACTAGGGTTAAAGTTTTGGATGCGATGACGAAATATTAGAGCAATACTTAGTTATTTCTTTCGTCATCAATCAAAATTAAATTCTAAATTTTTGAAAATTCAATATTATGTCAGGAGAATTATTTACTGATGATAATAGGTATCTTTATCCTGGCGTACTATTGAGTTTGTTATCAAAAGCTGATGCATCACATTTTTTTCCTTTTTCTCAAAATCTTGTAAATTTTTTTACAGTCTTAAGATGAGTCTGCCCAATTCCAAGAAAGGGAAGGAAGATGCCAACAGGGAAGTTTCTGATGTGGCAAAAGATGCCAAGAGCTTTTTAGATAAAATCCTTGGGGATGTCAGCAAAACATCGGCCAGTAAACAAATCGCCATTGGAGCAGCTTCAGGATGGTAAGAATTATCAACATCTTATAACAACAGAAACATAAATTAAATTATTAATTATTATTTGCAGGGCAACTGGCTTCCTGACAATGAAGGTGGGAAAAGTTGCTGCCTTTGCAGTCGGTGGTGGTATCATTATGCTTCAAATTGCTGCCAACCAAGGATATATTAAAATCAACTGGGATAAGATTCAAAAGAAAGCTGATAAGATTGCTGATAAAGTTGAAGAAAGGATCACTGGAGAAGGCCCTAAATTCATGGATAAGGTATTATTTTTGAAACTGCTATGTTATTATTTACACTGGTTACACTGAAGCATTGTTGTTGACTTTTAATTTACAAATCAATAATGAATTGAATCAATAATGCACTAATGCAATCAACACAACAATTCTTTGATGTTAACATCATTCATTGAAAAATACTAAACTCGCAGACATTATTGTGTAATTTTCAGGTAGGAATGTTTTGTCGAACAAACCAATTTTTGGCTACCAGTTTTCTCGGTGGCTTTATTATTGGCGTCGCCTCATAAGTGTTAAAACAATGAACTCAACGAAAAGAAAGATATATTGTGACGATAGCCGCACTTCTCTTACAATTTTAAAACGAGTGGAATGCAAAGCTTATAGATTCAAATTATAAAGTATTAGATTTCAAAATTCGAAATATCACTATCGCCTGTAAAAATATGTAATTCAATCTGATTATTGTTTGCTGAAGCAAATTATAAGCCTTGGCTTGCCTCTAAAATCTTAAAATCGGACCTCAATGAACTCATAAAAATTAGTAATCAGTAAATAATTCAACACTGACTGATTATATAACATTTTATATTGTCTTATCACTTAGTTTACCAACACTTACATTTTTTTTATGTAAGACCAATTATGTCTATTGATAACTTTGGATTTAAAGCGATTTATTTAAACTCTCAAATTGATACATCTGTATGATTATGCCAAAAAGTGAAATAGCTTAAGAAATTCTTAAGTACAATGAAAGCTCTTAGTTTTCATCTGTGTAATTGTAAATAGAAAATAAATTTTTTTTGCATTTTTAATGAGTTCTGTTGTATTGAATTTTTAGAAAATAGATCACCCTGGTTCATGTCTGGGGAAAAATATTTTTAAATGTTACCAATAGACTTTTGCACTAATTTTTGCATGTTTCATTTAATTCATATAATAATACAAACAAGATTACTAAATAATTATATTACTCGATTAACTTTTAAATTTTTTATAAAAAACTTTTCCCCGGACAATAATGAATTTCTTGCAGATGGAGAGGTACGTCGACAAGAAAATGGACAAAGCCGAGCAGCTGCTGAAGAACGGCGAGACCCGAACCCGTTGCTGGTATCAGAATCTCACCGGCGGCGACAGCCACACGTCGTTCCGCACCCAGGAGCTGCACATCTTCCTCGTCTCCTTCGCCGCGGGCGTGGCGATAGGGGTGGCGACGGGCAACTAGGTAAGCGAGTGCTGCGCGCTCCTCTGGGACGCGCGCAGCAGCAGCCGCAAAGCGTCGACCCTGCTTCAGCCGCCGCCCCAGGCGGCCGACGCCGATAAAGGAATCGACGTGATCGACCAGATGATGGACATGTACGAGGACGCTAAAGCGAGATTTTTTGATTTTCGAGCTTGGTGCAGGGAACAACTGAAAGAGCACGTCTAAGAGCGCGGCGTGATCAGTGTGATTCGACTGCCCTGCAAGTAACGAAGCGTTTTTCTATACTGTGCCTGTAGTTGGTTTTCCGATTAATTTTCCAAGTATCGTGTTTGTTAACTTTTTAATGCGTTACAAATTATGCTGAATAGGTATTATGCGATAAAACGAACAAATTTTTTTTTTTAATATCTAACCACCTCTTGAAGGCTGTTTCGAGACTGATTTGTTATACTCGGATGAATTCATACTCACGATTAATTAAAGTATTCGATTGATTTTTATTCATATTTAATGATAAATGTTACTTAAAAGAGAGGCAAGAAGCCAACTACAGATGCGTAACATTCATTTATACACCGAAAGTCAAAGGAATATACGAATGAGATTATAAGTTACATGAGAAACTTAGTTGCAGCTTTCACAGAACTTACTGATAAGTTGATCGTTAGAATAGAGTAAAAAAATCCACTAATACAGATTCAGTTGTTCAACAGTAAATACTTTTATTATTTTACATCATTTCTTTAGTTATTAGCTAGTCTGGATTGACTTGTTTCAATCGCTTTACTCGTCGTCTTTCTTTTCGATAGGAAACTTAATCTTTCTCGCTCATACCATCTGCGATTAAAATGCATTTGGTATGTTATTATCATTCGTTCGTGTACATATTGTATTTGTCTATTTATAAAAAAAATTGCCGAAGCAATTTGATTATTTACTATTTACACTTTTTGCACCCTTAGTTCTCATAAGCATTAATGTGATTTGCTTGTACTTAGATTTGAGCAAAATTAAACATAAAGTTTGAATGGTAAACAATTAATAATGCAATATAATCACGTATTCACGTCAGATCGATAGATTTGCAGCAAAAAAGAAAGATTATGATTAATGGAGTATTTAAGCTTCTCAAATTACCACTTGTTGAATAATGATAAATAATGTAGCATTTATCTGTATATTAAATTAAATAATAAAATGTATAAGCCTTGAATTCTAATGAGGAATTTCAAAACAATATGTATAGTTTCAATAACTAAATTACAATAAACGATGATTATTTACATAGTGTATGAAAAAGAGTAAAAATAAATTTTATTCTGTTTTACGAAGATATATTAATAATAGTTTCTTAAACACGTTTGAGGCACTGCAGCACACACATCCTTAGTCTTCGTCTTATTTTCAAGTCTCCATTGCAACAAATAAGTGTCGAATTATCTTGCAATTCAATTTTAGCATTTGAATCTTGCTACAGATGAAAATTTTGATTACTGCAATGGTTCTCAATAGACAATTCATTTATATTTACTAAAACTCACCAATAATATTACAGCTGATTGAGGTGTACGCTGAAGTTTAGCGCCAGTTATGCCTTCCTGATTGAGTTTTTGAATAAGTACTTCGGGATTAATTGAACCAAATTCAATTCTTCTGCCTCTGAGAACATCCTCTTTAGATGGAGGTAGACCCTGGGTTTTACGTTTTCTTCCATTTCTTGATTCAAGATACTAAAAAATATATATTTTATAATTTCACTGTCAATCTCAAGTCATGTGAAGAATTATTTTTAAATTGTACCTTCATTGTGTATGTGTTATCCTTAACTTCAAGTTCTGCAGTAACAGTTGCCATACAAACACCAGGCCTTACTTCCACAGGTTTTATAGTTTCTGCCAAAGCAGGTTCAAGCAAAACTCTTGTTTTTTGTCTTCTAATAGGTAATTTAATAACTTCACCTCTGTTAAATGTAATTAGTGGTTTATCCTAAAAATCAAAATAAACGTAGTATGTATTATAAAAAGTTGAACAACAAAATAGTAAAGATAATTTATTTAAACAATTTTTTTTTCAACTCACCCCAATTGGTTCAATCACAAGGTCATTTCTGTGGGGCACAGTTAATGGAGCTAGAGTATATCGTTCTGGTACAACTAGATGATCTGGTTTTAAATCTCGTATGAGTTTATTAGCTTGAGAAAAGTTCAGAGAAGTGTCAATGGGATAGTGTAATGCTTTCATAGCCATTGGCAAGTATGGTGCTAACAATTGCTCTATTACAAAATCCGGTTCTGTAATGATATAAAATTAGTATTGTTGAATAAAATGAAATAAAATTTGGTAAAAGAATATCAATATTCTGGACAATTTTTTACCTGTAAATATCACTGTATTCAGAGGATTATTGCTCCATAATTGCATAAAATGAACCGCATCACCAAATCTCAAACTTGGGTGACCACAAAAAACAACGCAAGGCTGCCTGTATTCTGTACTAAAGCCTTCTGCATGAGTAGATGTATAATGTTTTAGTTTACCATTTTTTACAAGAAAAGCATGTGGGAAAGGTTCTTCAGGCAAATAAACTTTATTTTGTTTGCCAGATGACAACCATTCTGCAAAGATATTTGAATAGGCAAGTGATGTCTCTGCTACAGGTGATATAAAAAATAGAGGTACTTGAGATAGCCCAGTCTTGTCAAGATGTATGCTTAAACATTCAAATAAATCATAAATTACACCAGAAGGATAACTAGGAATTAATACACAGCCCCCTTGGCGTAAAGTTGTTGCTAAAAACATAAAAGAAACAGTAAGCTTGGATATGTCCTGTATTAAAGTTTAAAATAATTATAAATTATTACAAACCAATTGTCATACAAAATTCTCCTAGCATAGTATCAGGATTTTGATTAGGCAATGGAGCTAAGCCAGTGAGAATTATTGCATTCGCATGCTTTAGCATATTTTGTTCCATTGGTTTAGGGTGGGTTGTCAGTGTTGATGAACCACTCACATAAGCAATTTTCTCATGATCACTGGCTATGATCCAGTTACTGCTGCCTAAACAGTAACCTGAACTAATAGCTGTAACTGACAAAGCCCCGTATACATCAAGTTTTTGATCATATCCTACAAGTTGTATATGCGAAAGAGCTGCGTTCATGGCTGCTTTTGAGTAAATATGCTTCCAAGACTTTGGTTTTATACAGTCAGCTAGAGGAGGAGGTAGCACATGTATCATTTCTTTCCAATGTTTAGCTACAATTTCTTTTGGGGAACGTTCAATAAACTCCACTAATTCCTCCATGAAAAATCTGCCAATTTGAAGAGTGGGTTCTGTCGCATAAATTACACCTTTGAAACCAGTCCCTTCCGTTATGAATGGTAGGGCCAGCATGCATGTGTAATTAGATATGAGAATGACATCTAATTGAGAAAAATCTATAATTTTTTCGACTGGAGGGCAGAATTCTGGGGCAGAATCAACAAAAAGTCTATTGGCAGCAGCATGTGATTTTAATTCCTTGAAAATAAAATTTATTGATAGAATCCAGATGTGCAAGAAGAATACAATTGTTAATGTCAATGTTTACCCGATCAATCTGCCAATCTTTGGATTCGTCACGGGGTGTCCAGTAGGGTAAAGCATCAAATTTGGCACTACGTACCAAGGGTAGCGGCATGAAATTCAATACTGATTGCATGTTTAAGCCACAATCTAACATTAATGTAATGCCCTTGAAAGTGACAACTAAACATGGTTTAGTGGGCTCGGTGGACAGACAGTACTGAAAAAATCATCAAGTTGAAATACGAATCTTTTCTCTCATGATTTGATCATAACGACTTCATATGTCAAAAAAATGAGGTTAAATTGAGTGATCACACTCAAAAAACTCACCAATTTCATTTTAATATTTTACAATTATTTACACGAATGAAAAAGAACCCGATGAACTCCGTCTTAAAATAAAGATGTCAAAAAAGCAAACGAATATTACGATTTGTTTACAGTTATGCACATGTCCGGTTAAAATATCTGCACCTAAGCACCATAAGCAGCCGGCCCGCAAAGTTAGGTAAACATGGCACTTTAAATTCGATGCGCGGCAACAGTGGAGCAAGCGATTTTCGGACGTTCGATACGGAAACGCGTGTTTTTGACAGAACATCTATTATGTATGCCAATGTGGGATAATCGACTGATTGTCATTCATTAATGAAAAAATCATTGTTATAAAAATTAATGATTCGTTTTCCAACCTTTCTTGTTTACTGGTATTAGACTATTGTATCATTTAAAGAATAAAGTTCAATAATGTATCAACGGACGATGGTTCTCCTGTGCAAAGTTGAATGCCTGGTGACTTGACAGTGAGCTTGTAAAACAATTCTTTGATTAATAAAAAGAAAGGAGAATAAAGAACATAGTCGCAATTAATAAATTGAAAAAAATAATATTTACTTTATTATCACCATTGAACTGAGACATTAGAACATACAATAAATAATTATATGAAAAATAGAAAAACATCATTTCTAACTCTAACTATAACTAACAAATAGTCATGATTTTATCATGTGATTTCGTTTAATTTACAGTGATTAAATATTGTTCAGAGTAATCTGAATAATCTTTGTAAATTAAGATACATTTTGTTTCAACTAGGGTTGATAATTTCCGTTTCTAATACTTACAAACTACTTTTGTATGCGTATATATTACGCATATTAACAACGAATACATATGCCTTGACTTACTAATAAATCGGCAATGTTGACATCTTCAGGTGTACTGGTATCATACAACTCTACTTGATAGAGATATTTATTGATGCTTGGACCATCTTCATTTTCTTCAGTGACTCTAGTTTTACTTCTTATATCACACACGATATTTTTTCCTTGAATCATATCCCGAAATTTCAAGCTATCGGTAGGACTCCATGTTGGAGAGGTTGGTTTTATACCTGAAAAGAAAAAAAGGAATAGTTTATAAATGCTCAACAAGTATTAAATATATTAATTGAAAAATATACCAGTACCATGTAACTGTGCCCAAATTGCTTGGTATGGCAATTTAAAGTACTGCTTATCGAGTGGTATTAGATTTTTGGCTCCTACAGTTTTATGATATCCATCATCGCAAAAATAAACCACTACTTCGTTTGGACTAGATTTTTTGATCACATATGCTCTAAAATATCAATATTTTCATTAATGTTTATGGAAAATTATTATTATTATTGATTATTTAATGAAGCCATACCTGTGCCAATATTCATCATCACTTTTACAAGCATATAGCATTCCGATTTCAACTGACTCAAAGGATAATTCTTTTCCCTTGTAATTATTACATATTACAGATACATCGCGGACTAAGTTTGATAAAAGTTTTGCTTTATTACGAAGAATTTGTATGATAAAGCAGGATGGATGACTTGCCCGCACCACATAACAATCAAAAAAACTCCCTTCAGGAGGGACTTGCACTGCTGGCAGTATATCATCAATAGATAGTTTTTTGTTTGATATCTCATTGCATATACTTTTTTTAAAATTTAATTTCGTTTTGTTGCTAAAAAAAGGTTTTTTCACATCATTAAACTTTTAACAATTAATTTGTCATAATGAACTAAACTGACCTTTCATCACTCTTTTGAATAGAGGAATTATTTAAATCAGAGCTACTGGTTGATATTTTTAAAGATTCTGTTGATTCATCATGAGAGTATGATTTGGGTCTTCTCTGAGGTATATTAACTGGATAGCTTGTTTTTTTTCTTAGAATAAGTGTAGAATTGATTGATGCTAAAAAATCATTGGTTTTTTTGAACATCTCCACTTTTGGTGTTGGATTTTCATTTGTCATTGCAGTTTTAAAAGTCACATGAACAACATCTTCTGGAGTTGCAAGTGATTCCAAACAATTTATAACTTCCTCATCAAGTGTATCAATTTGATCAAGTTTAACAAAAAGGGCCTAAAAATTGAATTTTTGTATAAAGCACATTATATAAATCGTAATTTAAATTTTAAATACCTGTGGTGGATATTTTTCCATCATTTTATCAATTTTATTTATCAAAATCAATCCACTTCTGCGTACCAGTTTAATGTACCCTATGTCAATAAAGAAAGCTTCTATAGTATTATTTGGATTCAATTTCAAAATTTTAACTCTACACCAAATTTTTGCTTCATTTTTGGCAAAGTACAATCTATTAGCATCTAAATTAGGCAGTTCATCAGCTATTGGAAAAGCATCAAGTTTTGGTGTGGCTTTTTTCATTAAATTATTAAAATACTCAAAACTTTTTGAACAAAGTTGAACATACAATCCATTCGGTTTGCAAATATGAGTTACTCTTGCTTCAAATGTTTCATTCTGAAATTAATTAAATATTGTAATTGAACGGTGATACAGAAAAGTAAGTTTTTAATATTACTTTACTTACTTGTTTAACTTGAGCAATTGGACCCGGGAGTAATTTATATATTTTGTGACTAATAATGGGGACAAGATTAGTGAAGTTATCTTGATCTGTAGTACTCTTTCCATTTTCTAACTGCATTTCTTCAACTGAAATTGATAAATAATCAGGGTAGTTTTTAGTTGCAGCAACTTCAACAAATACATCTGTTTCGACTAAATGTTCTTTTAAAATTGTATTCGCTTCAGCTAAATCAGAAAATAATTCTAGAGGTGTTAAGCGAATATTGATTCCTTGTGCAGGTAGTACTGTAAATTCTGAAATCAGTGGTTGTAGTTTGTCAACATCAACTACATCAATATCGCCACGGTCGATAAAAATAATATGCGCTTTTTCCTTTTCAAGTTTGGTGCATTTTACTCTGTGCCACACATCTTGCTTCAGAGCATAATATGAGTTTTCCGCCGCTTTTATTGAACATGATTCTCGTGCTTCATAAAAATTCTGCATATCTGTTGCCAATTTTATCATATTTTCCTGAAAATATTAAAATTTTGTAAAATGAAAAAAAAATAAATAAAAATAAAAAACCTATAAATAAATTCATTACATAAAAGCCATCTTCTAATATTTGTCCCCATATTTCTGAAAACCCATCAGCACGATGAATTGTGATCCAAAATGATGTTGGGATATCTTTGACTGTTAGAATACCAGGTTCTAAACATAATGATGGATCATTTAGTGGATCCGAAAGAGTTTCTTCCATAATTATGGTATCATCAATCTACAACAATATGAGTAAATTAGGTCAATAACATAAAATAACATTGACAAGAAAAAAAAAATTCAATTCAATAATACCAACTTGTGCCATTTTTTCTTCTATAATTTTATTCAAGTTTGAAATTTGTTCTTGTTGAGTACTGTTCTCAATGGGACTCTAAATGAATACAAGTGAGTTAGATTCAATTAAAATAATATTAGTAAGAAAAAATCGTATTGAGTACTAACTTGCGTCGTTTCATCCTTATTATTCAGTTCATTTAGTTCAGTTGAATATGAAGTTTGCTTCAGCTGAATGTTGTTTTCAACAAGACTCTACAAGAATAAAAGTTAGTTAAAGTCAATTAAAATAACATTGATAAGCAGAAAAAAATCTCAACGAATACTAACTTGTATTGTTTTGTCCTTATTACTCAGTTCATTCAGTTGAGTTGAATTTAAAGTTTGCGTCAACTCAGTGTTGTTCTCAACAGGACTCTACAGGAATATAAGTTAGTTAAAGTCAATTAATATAACATTGATAAGCAGAAAAAAATCTTAACAAATACTAACTTGTATTGTTTTGTCCTTATTACTCAGTTCATTCAGTTGAGTTGAATTTAAAGTTTGCGTCAACTCAGTGTTGTTCTCAATAGGACTCTAAAACATCACAATTGAGTTAAGTACCATTCAATAACATAGAAAAAAAAATTATGAAACATAACTAACTTTAGAAATTTCTTCCTTAATATTGATGTTAGTCAAATTTGAAATCTGCCTCGGCTGAGTATTGTTCTCAATAGGATCCTAAAGCAATATTATTATTAGTTAGGTTCAATAAAAATTAAAATGGCATTGACAATCAGAAAAAATATTCAACTGAACAATACTAACTTTTGTGATTTCTTCCTTGATATTCATTTCTGTTAAATTTGAAATTTGCTTCACCAGAGTGTTCTCAACAGAACCCTAAAACGATTGAGTTTTGTTTAATTAAAGTTGCATTGATAAACTGAATAAATATATAAATATAATACTAACTTGCATAATTTCTTCTTTAATATTCATTTCAGTTGAATATGAAATTTGCCTCATTTTCTTTTTATATTCTATTGTGACATTAAATTTCACAGCTTTTATCCAATCCTTAGATAATTTTTCATTGTAGCAATCTAAGTACAATTCATTAAGATCTATTTTAAAATCTGTGTTCATATATTCATTTGCTAATTCTAAAACTCTTTCGTATGTTTTCTGATCCTCGTTTGTTTCACTGCTAATTTTATTGGTATACAACTTTTCGATACCAGGTTCAGTTTTTACTTTTAATAATGCATTTAATAAAGATGCAGATTTTAGATTCTGGAGATCTTCATTTTCTTTGATGTAATGAGTGTGATTTTGTTTGCTTGGCGATTCATTGAATTTGACTTTTGATTCTTCAAAAAGGTTGTTGTTCAATAAATCAGGTTTCCCCTCTTTAAGGATGTGATTTCGGGATTCCATTTCAATTAGTCCTTGTTTGGATTCAACAGAAATGTTCTGAAAAATTTCATTTCGTAAGAAATTTTGGACAGTGCAAATAGTTCGAAAAATAATTCACACTTACGGAAGGACTTTGCTTTTCGTTTGAAATCTCAAATCCATTGGCTTTCACTTCTTTAGGGGCTATTTTATGAAATATAAAAATGTTCATACATAAAAACTGATCGGCTTGAAAATTCACAATTACTTACCAAACACCATTGCTTGCTTTTCATTCAGATCCTTCCAATCCATATGATTGTTATTGGCCGGCATCTCGTTCGAATTCTTCAATCCATTCACTTGTATAACGGCAGGATCGATTTTCTCAATTGATACTGTTTCGTGAAAAATTTAAAGATCAGGAAACGTTCTTAAAAAAAAAAAACTTTGACATTTATCAATTACTCACACTGATGATCGCAAATCAAACTTTTCACCGCTGAAATGGAATCCCGGGCGGTAGGGTCGAGTGATAACTTGCGTCTGTAACGATATATATAATTGAAATTGTCTCAAGAGCATCGAATCAACACAAAACAAGCCTACACGGTAAAGGTCAATCGAAGACGGGCCCACAGAGCGAGGATTAAACTGCTAATTGAAAACAAAGGAACGTTGCGCTTTGTCGCGTTGTGTGGGTATCGCGTTCATCGAACTCTAAATGTTAATATTAATATTTTTTCTAAAATCAAGCACGTTTTCGACAAGAAATTGGAATATTTACTGTTTTTTTTCTATTCTTGGATACAATTTTGCCACCACTTTATGTTTCGATGGACCTACGCGCACAAAATTAAAGTTAATAAAAAAAAATCCACGTTTACGTACCTCAATCTCTCGTGAAAATCGGCAGGTAACATCTTTTGTTTATGTTAACGATAACGTAATAATACGATAATAAAAAACAAAACGGAAATCAACGGTACGATCGACAGTATTCGCAGAAACGGTAACCGATACTCTTCGAGACTTCGAGAAGCGATATTATACGCACGAGATGCGTACGGTACTGGGCACTATTTGGCACTGCGCGAGGCCGATCCACACACAGCAGTACTTGAGTTCAAATTACACGCCGTCGACGGCCGCGAACAATGCCGGGGATTATTGCTGAACTTGAGTGTCGAGCCGCCCCGCGGTAAGGTGTCTCTGCTGATGCCGCAATAAAGTGACCGAGAGAGACGAAAATCGCGCGCGCGATTCTGCGCCTGCTGAGTGCTGCCTATGTGTCAATCGACCGTTTTTATTTCTGCGCGCCTGCATCTACAATATTTGCGTTAATGGGATATTGTATACGAAGCCCACAGTCTCCTGGGGCCTATAACCTAAACAGTCGAGCGTCTGTGTCGAGCAGAGAGAGGAGAGCAACAAACAGACTCGTGTGTATATACATCGCACCAGTCGTTTCGTAAATCGAGAATTGTTGATATGTAAAATTAAATCGTTCTATGCGCGCATTTCGAGGCTCGACTGATTTTCCGGCACTTTCGTTTCGATTCGCCGTCGATCTTGTGATTCAACTCTCGACTTGACGCATGACGTCTGCCCGTTTGTTTCCGAGAATTAGCTGTCAACAACAATACAATGTGCGACAACGAAGTCATTGTCCTTTACGAAGGATATTCCACGAAAATCGACGACGGCACGATGTCGGCCAATTGTAGCTGTACTCTCATTAAAACACCGGAAAAAAATATCATTGTTGACACTATGACCGCTTGGGATAAGGATAAAATAATAGCGGGTACATTGAAATTCACACATGATTTCCTTTTTTTCGCCACTTTTTAACCCTCTGCACGAGTTGTCATTGTTCACTGCAATTAGTATTTTCAAGCTGTACACTTCTTTTTTATGAAACAACTTTCTAATGTTTAAATACTTGAATTTATTGATAATGTTATGAAATTTATGATTTTTAGCTTTGGCTCTGCACAACATTACACCTAAAGATATACATTATGTTATATGTTCTCACAGTCATGCTGATCATATAGGAAATAATAATTTATTTACTGAAGCAGTACAGCATATAGTTGGCACAACAGTGCATCAAAAGAACATTTTTTATGAAAAAAACTTGAAATACAGTAAGTTGACAAGTATTATTGAAAAAAAATCTCAAGTATTCAATGATGAAGCACTCTAAAATTATTTTATTTGTTCAGGTGACTATGAAATATGTAAAGGTGTATTAGTAAGGTATACACCTGGTCACACTGCAGAAGATATTTCTGTTATAGTAGATGGGAAGTTCAATGGAGAAAATGTTAAAGTTGGAATAACAGGTATAATCATTTGTATGTGATATCCGATGATGAAGAATATATTGTGTGACTTAGTTACAACTAAAATTTTAACTTTATTCAGGAGATTTATTTGAGAAAAGAGAAGATGTGGCTGATCCAACAATATGGATTACTCTTGGTAACTCCGAACTCAATGTACAACAAGCTGATTCAAGGTGGCAAATTGCAAATGCTGTTGATGTTATCATTCCAGGACATGGGTCATATTTTAAAGTAACAACAGATATAAAAAGTAAACTTTTTAATCAATTTGATCAGTTAATAGTCTATCAATCAATGAAACGACGTGATGAATAATTATTATATTTTTCTATCTTGTAAATTCTCAAAAGTAGATTTATGGAAATTAGAAATTTTGAATCATGTTAAATATATTTATATATCAATTGTTTTGAAAAAGATTTTATTAAACACCGCCAAACATATCACAAAAAAGTATCATTATTTTAACAACCATCAAATAGCTTGTCATTAGAGCTATAGAAACACTATGAGTAAAGTAAGTATTTTAATTTACTTGTTAAGAAAAGTAATAAAATTTTTCAAAATACAAGTTTCTTTTGAAAAAATTCTGACCAATTTCTTTCTAAATTTAATTATTATTCTTTACATTTATTAACTTCACCCATGACTTGCATAGCCCATTCTTTTAAACAATTCTATATCACTCACTCTATAGATACATAAATATATTCATCTATACATAGTTACATAAACAAAAATAAAGCCACTCTATGTAAATATTAATATTCATTTTACAACAAAATTAAACAACCCAACTTTCATTGGAAGCTGCTCATTTTCTTTCGTAAATATTACTTTCATGTTTTTATCGCTCTTTCTTTCAAAACGCGACATACTTAAGTTACTTACTATTAATAATATACTTCCATTTTATCCATATACATGCTCAAGAAACAATCTGAATGGAAATTTATGAAAAATTTTTCGTTTTTTTACTACTTATAAGTATGGCAAAGTTTTAATTTATTTACTAATTTTGACAGCATTGAAATTGCACAAATAATCTTCAAGACTGTAAAAAATAAAATTAATAATCATGGTTTTTGACTTGACTCGATCAAGTCAATTACATGGAGAAATAATTCACAAATTGAGCCAAAAACCCTGAGTTTTTGAGCAGATTGAATTACACATACAAATTTATTATGCTTTGAAAATTGTTAACTCTACAAATTTAAGATATAACTTTTTTTTCGTTATTACAAATTTTATTGTCCCAAAAGCTACCCAATTATGCTCAATTGGTTTTTAACTTCGAATTTTTGGTTTACATATAAAGTGTGAAGAAGTAAAATCGACAATCATATGACCAATTTAAAGCTAGCATTATGTTAATTTTTTCATGTGTAATTTTCACATTAATGTAATCGGTAACAGTATGCAAAAAATACTGATCGACCTCTATACGATACGGGGATGGCCAAGAAAATGCCTTTTATCATTATCTATGATACATAGTACATTGTACTCTTACAACAACTCAACATTACAAAATATTTTGACTAACCAACATATTGTCTGTGACGCTAAGTGACTTCACATTCCACATTCGAAGCAAAATAATGGAATAAAGTATTAAACACAACATGAAACTAGCACAACGCGCCCATCTGCAATTTTCAATCAAGACATATTAAAATTCATTAACACTGTGGAACGGATAATCTTGACTTTATACGTTCGATCGATTAGAGATGCCTCTTAAGTGTGTCTGTGAAAAGATAACGATTACAAATAAAAATCAAATCTTATGATTTTAAAAAATTTGTTGAGAAAATAATCGCTGGCAACGTTAGGAGTAGTGCAAATTAAATAAAGCATTGATTAAATAATTACACTACGAACTATAAAAAGGTTCAGAGTTAAAAATTAAGAAAGATTAAAGAAAAAAACAAGCTGATGGGCTAATCTATTAATTGTTAAGGCTATTAATTGTTAAGTAAATTGTTAATTCAATTCAATAATAAATTATTTTATTTTTCGCACTCTTTTTCAAAACAAAATTAGATTTTCTCTCATTAGCAAACTAAAATATAATAAATTCAGCATTGTAACTGTACAAACTTAAGTCTAGTCATTTAAATTTTTCTCGATTGAACAACGCGAATCAATCATAAGAACTCAAAATTGCCGAAGCAAACTAAAAATCACATAATCGCATAAATCTGCGATGAAAGCGTTAACTTTGTATCGCTGAATCATATACAAACTCTAGTAACATGTATACTGTTGGTGTAACACAGATGCGTACACGCTACATCAAGTCCAGCTTAGGAAAGGATCCACTGAGCTTTCATTCACAAGCCCTTCCGTATCACTCTATTCGCACATAAGTAACAAAAAAGTTGTTGTAATCAACGATATACTATGAAATAACATTGATAAATTATACTTTTGCTATAATGTTAACAAAAAAAAATGGCGTTAATATCTTCACGCTAATATTAATCATTGGAACTTTGTGATCGCTATCTTAAATTAGAAACATAAGTAACACGTGAACTAGTCAATCAATGAGCGCCGTTAAAGTGTATTTTTGGTATAAACGGTGCAAAACAAATAGAAAATTATGCTTAACGTATGGTAACGCTGTTATTGTATAATAAATGCACAGAGGTTGCAGCGAGACGCAAATTATATAAAGCGTAGGAACTTTTTTCTAAGTGTGTTTCAAAAAAAACAAATCGTCGCAGTGGTCGTAAGAATCTTCTTCGTTATTAAGTAAAATAAAAAATTAATTCGATCTCGTATCAAAAAGTTCGCAGAGGAATATACCCATTGGTTGCGAGAAATTTTCGATCTTCTTCGTCGTCTGTTAAATTCTACAAAAAGAATTTTATCAGGTTTACATGTTTTTGAATGATTTTATATTAGAGAAAAAAAAAATTAGACATAACAATAAGCGTATCCCAGAAAATATTGAAAGCCTTTCATTGATAAGAAACGTATTTCCGGTTAAACTTTAAGCATAATTTTCGGACGATAAGGAATTAAAAAAAATAACCACTTGTTAATGCAAACGCACACACAAAAACAAGCGTCCTTATCATTTATAGTATTAGACCATTAAAAAGTAACAAAAGGAACTCGATCGATTAGAAATATTTTTACAAGCATCCGTTATGTCGCCGCTCATCATTCAGTTAGTGTATAATGATTTGTGAGCAAAGGCGACGAGGTAACTTTTCTTTTACGACTTTGGTAATGATCAACGTATCGTATAATTGTGTTCTATTTTGAATTCTTTGCATGCGACTTTATATTATAGACATTGGTTAACAAAAAAGAAAAAAAGACGTGTCTATACCTCTTTTTTTAATATAAAGTTTGGTTCTTCGTTAACTATGTATTATATAATATACGTTATACATATGTGTTATGTACTTCATCACAGTTTTTTTTTCTTCCGCTTCGATCGTTGTTAAACGAACAAAATGCTGAATTAATCTGACTGTTTCAACCGTTTTGTCCATTTATTTTTACTATCTAAGTGCCATTCATGCTGCCATTCAAAAGTTGTATCACCCCGCTGCTAATCATCCCTATTTTTCCATTCAAGGCTACATTAAGCGACAACAAACGCTTGTACAAATTCGGATATATCACGAGAGTTTTTTTCTTTGGCATTTTGCGTTCAACGACAAACACTTTTTTTCTTTATAAAAGATATATAGATTACCTTATTGTGTATCCTTTAAACGGGTTACGAGTCGAAAAATCGGTCAAGATCGAAGTTGGACACGATCGATCGGAGCAATTATAGAGCGTCGAAAGAATCGAACGAAAAACGTCGTACATGTTTATATAGTAATTTAATATATTCGTAGGCACGCGTGATGTCCAACTCCGATTACATCGAATAATATATTTCATTTATTTATTTATACACGAGTATGCGCACACATACACACACCGCACACTCCAATATAATATTGAAAAATCAAACAGTTAACAACTTGGCGATATTTACAATAGAATTATATTATATTAGTCGATTAATTTCGTGCTACAAGGAAAAATTGCCAATGAATTAATTTACAAAGTCCCCATTAAATCAAAATCGATCGATATCACCGAAACCAAATGGCGTGTGGGCATTCAAGGTTTGTCAAGCTGTTAGTTTAGGATAAATTCCATCACATTTCGCAACTCATCGATCGTCCATGTATATTAATAATTTTTAGAAAGCTTTTTTTTATTATGTGTGGGCGAGAGCAAAACACATCAGCAGCTGTGGTGCTTTACTATCGCCGATTGTTAAGGCTGAGAATGACGTAGGGCTCGTCACGATTAGTGGCGGTGGTAGCGGCATTGGTAGCGGCGTTAATGGTGCTGCTGTCCGTGGCTCCGTTGTTAGGTTGGTAGCACGGATTAATCGTATAGTTGAGATTAGGCTGATGATAACTCACCGGTTGATGATGGCGGAGGCCGCCGCCGCCTCGTCGCCTGTCGTAATCGTCGTCCATGCCCAGCTCCGAGTCCGAGTCGACCTTGTGTCCCTGATCATCCTTTGCGATTAGACATTTGTCGAGAAAAATGACATTTTGTTTTTACATTTGAAATAAACCCAAAGCGCGTTCGACGATTGCATGAATAAAACAAATTTTCACAAAAGCCCCGTCCAACAAATGTTAAACAACAAAAGATCATACCTGTGTCATTTGCTGGGTGGTCGTGAGTATCCTCGCGATGGGCATGCAGCAGACGGGCAGAGTCTCGAGGAGGGTCGGCCTCGAGTGCGTCAGCAGCGGCTTCATGTAGCGCGAGTCGAAGTTGCCCCAGATCCGGGCCAGCAGGGCCTTCTCGTTGGACTTGGTCGGCGCGGGCACGGTGCTCGGCAAGCTCGCCGCCGAGCCGTCCTGTATAGAATTATACTGTGAAGGCGGGTCGCAGCAAAAAAAAAGAGGGAAGAGAAAAGTTCGACTTTATTAGTCTTTATCCATCCTGTATGCGTACTCGTACTAAACTTGCAAAAGTTTGTTACTTTTGGCTACTACTTGAATCTAAGGTTTCGCACAACTTTTCAATGGTTTATGGAACGTTGAATTCATTGAGAGAAGAGGAAAAAAAAATAAATAAATGACAAACTAAAAAAGAACTCGAAAGCCGGACGCAGTATCTAATCGGTGTAGGCAAGACAGGCTTCTAAATAAACGTGCAATTAGCTCGCAATCTATTTCCGTTACTCGCGACAGCAGAAATGTTGCAGAAATCTACACACCAACATTTATTTAACGACAAGTAGATACATAGATTTGAAAACTCCAACGCGAACATCAACGAATAACTAACTTATGTAAAAACATTCAGCTAAATAAGAAAGGATCGTATGCAAAGTTAACAATGACATAATGAAAAATAAGGAAGTTTGCAATTACAAAAGCAATTTTTTTTATTAACATCGCTATTAAAGATTATAAGATAATAACTAATCGTTGGTTAATTATTATTCACGTTTGTTGTAAATATTTTCGCCATGCTTAGTAAGTGCTGTTTTGGGTTAAAACGTCTCGTCGTCTCGATTGTGTATGTTGTTTCTTTTCATCACAACGTTAATCAAGTCAAGAGTTCAGCAAATAAGTATAGTATTCACATTTATCATACAGAATGGATAAAGAAAAAAATAATAAAAATACAAAAAAAAAAACAACTGTCAAACTTCTATTTGTGTAAAGAATGAAAAAGCACAAAAAAATCGTATAGATTTTTTTTCGTTCGTGAATCACGTTTGTGATAGTAAATAATAATGACAATAATGTATTTGCACCAATTGTGTCGTCGTCATTGTTGCCGTATAATATTAGAATGTGCACAAAACAAAAATCAAGCTCCGGTAAAATGAAATTTTTAAGATAAAAGTCATAACTACTGAAAGCAAGTGGATTATTGCATCATGCTCGGCGCGGGTCGTAATGATGATTGAGCGGGGAAATTTTTTAAAGGATAAACACACACATACACACTGAACTGAACCAGTTTTTAATTCAAACATACCGGAGGACTTCTTTCTCGATGCATATCCAGTTCACCAAAGCCACCTTCGCCACCAGACTAGCAACAATTGCAAGTTCATAATTTTTTTTTATTATTAAATTCTTAATTGATCAATTTGTTCCTAAATAAAAAGACTCTAATCTTATAAAGTGCCATGCTATAGGCAATGAGAATCAATTTACTTCAAGATCAATCATATATTTATCAAAACTACTGAAAATCATAATTTTATCTAATAGAGATGATTATTATTGATGCATTAATTAAAAAAAAAATATCTCAAGTTTTAATGTTAAAATATTAAAAAGAAATATAAATCAACTATTTTACTAACCCCAGCTGTATCCATGGAGTTATATACCTGGAGTGCAAGCATTAAGATTTGAAAAAAGCAAGGATAAATAAAGCAGTAGTGGTGGGTGTTTTTAACAACATTATTCAACGTATTCATTACACGCGTTCAGGTGCTTCATTCTTAACTTCCGTTCGAACTTATTTCAACTCTTTTTTTTTGTTTTTCTAATAAGCCGTGAGAATGAATGATGAAAAAATAACAATAAAAAAAGCGACAATAGAGCAAAAGGTTGCTCGGAACTCGTACAATTGCACAACAACCAAACGACTACCATAACCATCGAATACATGAAAAAAAAAACCAATCAACAAAACGTTAACAATTACGATGATTTACTTACGCCTCGAACGCCGTTGTGAGACAACGCCTCGTGTTCTTCGTCGACGCCAACCCTAATGAGAAACAAAAAATCGCTCATTAAAGCATTTTTCTTATCTTTGGGCACGCGATCGTCGAGAAAAACGCAAAAAGTCGATCCAACTCACGGTATGTTGAACCAGTTGAGCAGCTGCGACGCGGCGCCGCCCTGAAGTATGACCGTCAGTATGACAATGAGACTAGTCGCCGTGAGCATGGACTGACGCGCCACGGACACGGTGTTCCTGATGGCCAGGGCGAAGCTCATGGCGCCCCTGAGACCGGCGAAGAACAGCATGTGCTGGAAGTTCATCGGGATCTTCGGCTTGCGACCTAGATTCAGAAGGAAGGACAGCGGATAGACGTTGGCCGCCCTGCCGAGTAAAGCGCAGAACTGCGATTCAATGCGTTAAGGAACATTCGAGGTACTATTTTCTCTTTCATTCGGGCGATGATTAATTTTTTTACGATAGATCAAAAGGATACGAATCCCGAGAATATCAGAATGAAGTTGAAGTTGTGCTTGCGGAAGGTGAACATCGACACGCCGATGTAACAAAATATGAAGTTTTCGGCTAAGAAGTTGAGCAGCTCGAAGAGCTGCTTCGTCCTCTGTCGAGAATCGGAGCTCAGATTATTGTAGGTGTAGTGAGCTTGGCATATTCCACAGAAAAGCACAGCGACGACGCCTGTAAATACATAGGTAAAACACAAAACATTGCAATTCAAGTTAATTAACGAAATCAATTTTTATTCATTTATTTTGATCGTTTAACAAAGTAACTCCGAAGGACTTTTGGAGCGTTACAAATAAAACAAATTTATTATTATTTTTATATTGAATTATTACATCAAAGTTGGGTTCAAGTTTTTATATTTATGATTTTCTTCATGAGCTGCTGCTATTTTGTACCATTTAACAATTCTTCTTTTCAATTTTGGCCGGTAGCCGCCAAAAAAATACGACATAAATCTTGGTTCGCAAGCTTATCGACGATAATTTCACAGCAGAGAATCGGTAGACGGTGGTGCGTTAGCTCCAAGAAAGAATCTAGTGCCAAGCGTCGACAAAATCCTCTCGCAATTATCTCGCTCAGATGCGCGGCAAAATCCTTATCGGCGATAGAGTAACAAATATTTGTAGAGTAACGCCGTAGATCATCAGAATACGCGTAGATGTAGTAGTCGGTATAAGTGAGTCGTTTCGCTGCCTCTTCGGGTCGTAAGTGTATCACATCGTAGAGCGACAGATTGGAAGTGACCATCTGATTTTTGGACTTGTTGGCAATCTCATTATCACTGTGCAAATATTTTACAAGATCCATCGATTTTTCAACCACTTTGCGCGCGACAAACAATTTCACGATCGTCAGGACGTCGCTTTGGTCCAGCTCGTATCCCCTTTTCTCAAGACGTTCGACGACTGCCAGAGCGCCGGACACTACTTTCAATTCAAAATTAAGATAATTTGTACAACCCGGCGATCTAAAATTCTCTCCAAAATAACTAGCAGTTGGGAAACTAAATTTAGATAGATCAGCGCCGTGATCCAAGAGCGCATCAAACGTATTGGGCAAGAAATTTGCCACAGCCAATTGCAGCGGTGTCCGCCCTTTATTGTCCTGGGCATCAACCAGAACCGTTTGATGCTTTTCGTCGTTGATCTTGAAGAATAGCTCGGCAAAGCCATTGTCGCGGGTTCCCTTAGAAATCATGTGCAGAGGTGTTAATCCATACGCACCGACTAAATTTTTCGCCGTTTCTCAGCAGCGATTCGACCACCTTCTTGTTGCGATTGTTTTGCAGAGACAAGTATAGCGGCGAATGAATTAATGTTTGCGCGAGGCAGTCGGGATCCTGGCCGAGCTCGAGGAATTTCTCAACGACGTCGTCGAGGCCATACATGCAGGCCACATGCAAATGTGTCAGACCGTCCTCGTTGGCGTAATTCACGTCGAATCTGTCGTATATCTTAAAAAGATCATGGATTTCGGTATCGTAGTTTGGAGGTATTCGTCTGCTCGCAAATTGCACTGCTGTGGTGAGACGCGTCGATGGCTTGCCATTCTCGTCGACGTCGGGTTCGTCCCTGTAGCCAGTTTCGATCACAAACTTGATGAACCGTTTCCCGTGATTCCGGTTCATCGATCTGTTAACGCACGCCATAAGAAGCATATCAATATCTTCTTTTCGAAAAATGTCCCGGAGATTTGGGATTTTGCCCCTCCAATCGTTGATCCAAGTCGAGTTGACGTAGATGATCCATGCACTCGGAATCATAGTCGTCGTCTTCGTATCTTACATCAAAACTTCCTTCGATTCCGTCGTTGGCAGCCATAGTTTTGTGCACTCAATCTTTGTCACTTTTAGTCACGAAAAATCACTTGCGCCAATCGATTCGATCGTCCTTTGTTGTTTACGCTGCAGCAACGTCGGAACGCGCCTACATGCGAGTAGCGACTAGAAGGCGACGTGATCTACGAATGGTAGACTTGCAGTCCTTACTCCTTTGTGTTGTGTCGTACCGAACAAGCAGCAGCGCCAGCGGCCACGGAGCTTATCTTAGATTATGACTGATACATGACGTGTCATTTTTTTATATATAAAATAAGCGAGCGGGCTCTTGAAAAAAAATTGTTGATCATCACAAAATTTGGCCTGAAGCCGCCAAACAAATGCGACATAAATCTTGATTCATCAGCATCTCGGTGATTTTTTCACAGCAGAGAATCGGCAAACGGTGGCCCGTAAGCGCGAATAAAAATTCCAATCCCCATCTTCGGAAAAATCCTCTCGCCATTATTTCGCACAGATGCGCGGCACAAGTTTCGCTGGGTTCTTCGGAGAAAAACTCGTAATCGCGCGCGCACGCGAATTCGAAGTAATCCGAGGATGCGAGTAATTTTTCCGCTTCTTTGAATGGTAACCGGACGAAATCGTAGAGCGACAGACTCGGGAGTATCCTCATCTCTTTGGCTTTGTACACGAACGTGCGGTTGTCGTACCAACATTTTGCCGGATCCGTCGACGTCTCGAACAATCCGTACTTCGCGAAGAACTTGATTATCGTCAGGGCGTCGCTTCGGTCCAATTCGTATCCTCTTTTTTCGAGACGTTCGACGACGGCCAGAGCGCAAGACATTGGCAACAATTTAACGTTGATGCAGATTTCGGGCCTACATTCGAATCTCTCCGTGAAGTAATTCTCGGTCGGAAAAACGAAGCTAGACAGATCGGCTCCACGATCCAAGAGAAGATCGACCACGCGCGGCTGCAGATTCGCCACAGCCAATTGCAACGGTGTCCTACCCAACTTGTCCCGAGCATCGATCTGCACCGTTCGATGTTTTTCGTCGACGGCCTTGAAGAAAGTCTCCGCCAAGTCGTCGTAAAAATCTCTCTTGCAAATGACGTGCAGAGGTGTGGATCCCTCTTCATTGGCCAAAGTCGGATCGACGTCTCGTCTCAGCAGAAATTCGACCACTTCGCTCCCGTAACCGGTCATAGCAAAGTGTAGCGGCGTGTTACCTAACTTGTCCAAGGCGTCGGTCTGCAGCGGCTTATATTTGTTGTTGCTGAGCTCGAATAACATCGTCAAGTCATTGAGGCGAAATTTCTTGCAGACGATGTGCAGGGGTGTCCATCCTCCCTCGTTGGACAAATTCGGGTCAGCGTCGTTCCTCAGCAGCAATTCGGCCACCTCACTGTGTCCGCGTTCCAGAGCCAAGTGTAGCGGCGTGTCACCTGTTTCTGTCCAAACGACATTGGGATTCTGATCAAGCTCGAGAAATTCCCCGACGACGTTGACGAGACCAGTCATGCAGGCCGCGTGAAAATGAGTCAATCCAGAATCGTCGGTGTAGTTCACATCGAGCCTGTCGTATATCCTAAAAAGATCAGGGATAAAGAAGCCGTGACCCTTTTTAACCGCAAAATGCACCGGTGTGGTGCGACGCGACGATGGCTCGCCGTTTTCATCGACGTCGGGCTCGTTTTTGTATTCACTGCAGGCAACGAAGTTGACGATTAGTTCTGCGTCGATCCTCCTCCTGTGGTCTACGTAATTTATGGCATCTAAGACAATACACTCGATTTCTTCCTTTCGAAAAATATTCCGGAGATCAGGAAGTTGGCCCTTCCAATTATTAAATAGGGGGCTAAGTCGGTCGAGAAAGTCGTATCGCTTCTCTTCGATCTCCCAATTAACCTCTTCTCGTAAGCTATTCAATATTTTTAATGCTTTTTTGTTACGATGATTCACGACTTCAAAGTCACCTTCAACGGATTTGTCGTTACGCTCGTAGAACATGTCTACTATTTTTACGCACTCACAAACAACACACAATCGTTTAGATTCCAAAATATTTGTAATTTTTTCGAGAAAATCACTTGCAGCGGCCGATGCGATCTTTCTTTGTTTTTTACGCTGCGGTCAAACGACTGGCGAGTGGCGACTGGCGAGTCAGTCGACTTAGTTAGAACTACTTGTAGTTATCACCGGTAGAGGGCGGTTTTCTCAGTCGATTACAGTTTTGTAAAAATTATTTAAATGACGTTCCATTCGATCGTTATCCGTTGGATTGGTTTCGTATGAGTTGGAAACGTTATCGACCAATGCCCAGGTTAATTAAAATTGTTACACAAGATTCGTGTAACCATATTCAATATCGCATTGTAACAATCTTATCGAGCACGCACAGAGAGGGAAACAAGAAAGAGAAGATTAGAATCTCGTCGCGCGGAAGCATTCGATCGAGAACGTTTACGAACACGACTCGACGGCTTGAATATCGTCATCGAAATTTCGCAGAGCAACGACTATGCGGTTGTATAGTTATTTATTTATTTATTTTTTTCACGTGACCAATCGAGACTCACCCGTGAGATCGGCGGCCTCGGCGATGAGGAACGTGCTGTAGGACATGAGCACGAACAGCGCCGACTCGAGCAGCGGAAAGTCCCGCACGTGGGTGAACTTGGTCAGCAGGGCCGTGATGCAGCCCATGCTGGCCCCGATCAGCAGCGACAGACTGAATATGCTGACGAAGTCGCCCAGCGCCTTGAAGAAGGCGGTGACCTCGAAGCTCGAGCCGCCCGGCGTCGCGTAGCGCTCCCCGTAGTTCTGGATGGCTCTGCATGGAAAAAGAAATCATCAAATATAATAAAAGAGTCGAGTTACTATATAATGTATAATCGGCTGGATGGCATTGTACTAGGAATGGAGATAAAAAATTTCAACTCGCGAATATAATATAGTTTCTTCTTAAGTATCGTATAGAGCGTTATTCGCGGTAAAGTGTGCTTCGAGTGTCAATGACTCTCGCCGACACGAGGCCCGCATATTACTATCGTTGTCGCACGAGAAGCTTATCGAACGCGAGCTCGTTTCGTCGGTTTATTATATACACGGCACGAGTAGAAAATAGAAACGAAACAAAAATAAAAGAATAAAAGAATTGCACGTTTTAACGAGTTTATAATATCGCCTGCAATTGGTAGAGGCATATGTATAAAATCCCAAACGCCTCTCCTTCGCTTCGATAAAACACGCGTAACAACTCCGCCGATTGAGAAAGAGTCTCTCTCTCTCTCTCTCTCGACTCGATTCTTTATCGGCCGTTTAATTTATGCGCGGCGAGTTGCATGTTGCGATTCCCGAGTCTTATATAAGCCGGTTGTGCAGCAGCAGTTGGCCTTTTTTCCCCGTGGGACGCGCGCGAGCAGCAATAATAATAATAACAATTATAATTAATGAAAAAAAAATAAATATCATTTGCTTATAATATACCCGCTGAGGACGATGGCCACCGCGTCGTTGAGCACGCTCTCGCCGAACACGAGGGCGTAGAGATTCACGTCGACGTGCAGATCGTTGAAGATCGATATGATGGTCAGCGGATCGGTGGGCGAGATCAGCGCGCCGAAGTACAGCGTGTCGAGGAACGTGAAGGCCGTCGAGATCTCCGGCGGCAGCAGCTTCACGAACACGTACATCAGTGTCCTGTTGCATAAGAGAGTGAGAAATTAGTTTTTCGGGCGAAGGTGAGAGAGAGATTTTTTTATTAAAAATAGCAAAAATGTTAGAGAGTTGGAAAATTGGCGCTACTGCTACTCACCCGATGACGAAAGACGAGACGGTCGTGCCGACGAGCGCGTACATCAGTATGGCACCGAGATTCCTGAAGAAGTATTTCTGCGAAGTGTCAAAGGAGAGAAGAAGAAAAAAATAATATGAGAGACGCGCAAATGACAATTTTTATTTTTCGCTTACGCGCTACTCTCGTTTATAATAACGATGATGTATAATAAACGTAATATAAGAATCGTTTCTCGTTTCTCTTCCTGTCAAAAAGGATATCACGAGCGGATTTATTTAACAGGAAAAAGAAAACGAAGGAAAGAAGAAACGAGTCACGAATGTTTTTTTAATGAATATAAAAACTCACCCTCTTCAAGCTGTATCCAGCGTGGAAAATAATCGGCGGCAGGATGATGTTGAAGAATATTTCTGGATCGAAGGTGGCCTATTATAAGACGAGAGAGAAAAAAATCAAACGGTCTGAGTAAACGTGTTTCGTATACATTATTAACGACTTCACTTTTCAATGTATATGCAAAAAAGCAATGTACACTCAATCTCAATCGAGAAGCAATAATAAACAAAACGAGCAAAACAACAAGGCGGCGGCGGCGGCAGTAGCAGCAGCGGCAACAACGACAACCCCACCCGGGGTCGCGCGCACGCACAAAATGCGAGGAGAAAAAAATCAAAAAAAGAAATAACAACCGTGTACATTACCTTCTTGGCCGCGTACGAGTATAAAAGATCTACCTTCTTATCGATCTCGCTGTTCTTGGTGATCTCGCCCCTGAAGGCGTAGGCGAAGGTCTTGTTCGAGGTGATGCTCTGCGTGGCGTTGTTGGCCAGCTCGTCCGTTGCAAGATTCAGCAGCAGCATGTCCGGGGGTATGGACTTGTTGAAGGTCTGCTGGGGCACCACCTGCAGCTGCTCGATCTTGATGTTGGACGGCAGCTGGCGCAGGATCGCCCCGATTATCAGGCCTGCGCGAGAGACAAGTTCATATTTAATATTTATTTTAAAAATGTATTTCGCTGTTTCATTTTATTTTTTCTTGCGTTGCATTCATGGAAGGCAGAGAGAGACTCTGTAACCATTTTTCTCTTACATAACGCGCGCCATAAACTCGCGCACGCATATTTACCTTCTGCAAATCGACTCCGGCACGCCATGCAGGCGCTACATAAGTAAATTCCATGCATTTATTCATTAAAAGCGGATAATATAATAATTGCATCGCGCTCGCGAATGGATTGCGTAGCTATGCGATATTATATATTGTGTTAAAAAAATGAAAAGATATTAAATGAAAAAAAAAAAATCGTTGAATTCGCGCGCCGGACACGCGATATATATAGCGCTTGAAACGCGACGAGCACGTGCACCTCTGATTAGTACAATATAAAAATACATTACACGTCACAATATTGTGTCTGTGTGTGATGTGATATTTAAAACACGACGGGAAATAGGAGACCACCTCGCACCACGACGCGGCATAGCACCGAAGCGATAAAGCCGTATACACTTCTTTTTTCCTCGATAAGACAAAGTTTTAAGTGTCGCCGTTTTATTTAATTTGATACGCGCGCGCAATGTAATATACAATACAATATTGTATATACGCAGGTATAAGTTGATATTTATTGGCGTATAACCGACTTCTGCTCTCTTGTCTATAATCTTTCGCGTATTATTATATACACAAATACAATAATGGATGTACACACTGTATAATATAAACCGAATAAGATAGCGCTGCGTGGAAGTTGAAAAAAAAGGAGGAATTATTTTTATCGCGCTATGTAATAATACCGGCGACATGGAACTTTACTTCTTTTTTTTTTTGTCATTCTTGTCCGGTCTACTTGTGCATTTATGAACGTTTAACCAGAATCGCGTAAAACGAAAATCAAGGCCGCTGTTTTGCAGGTTTTCCTCTCGTTCTTTTCTATACGAGCTCGAGAGTCGAGAACGACTCTCTCTCCTGCTAGCTGCAATGTTTTAAAATGCTTTCGCATGCCGGCGTTCTAGGATATAGCCACGAGAGGATATTCCAGCGTGAATTTTTCTAATATAAATGTATAGGCCGCGCGGCAACTCGAGGAGGCACCCGAGCACCGTTATATAAACGCGAGCCCGTGCACGCGGCTCATGCATACAGCTATATATACTGGCTTACATGGGTTGTGTGTGTGACAGGTGTGATTAGTCGAGGAGCTCAATGCGCTTAGCATAACTTCTTTTTTCACTTTTTTTTTTATTATTTTTACACGCGATTTGACGCAATCCGCACGGGGGTACCGGCAATCATAATGCAAAATATTATGTGTTATACTTTCTGCTATATAGAATAATAATAATGTCGAGCTTTGAATCGACGTGTATGCATAAATTAATGGTATTGTTGATGAGGTAGTTATTGTTAACATTCTAACGACAATGTGTGGTCTCTGATTTGTAAAACAAATTTTATTTATTCTGTGACTGATAATCTGTATATAATTGATAAAAGACTCAGTGACAGTTCGCAAGCTCGTGTTCTGAAATCACTTGGGACATGCATACGATTGATTGTATGCTGTGATGCATATATTCAGTAAAAGAATACCAATCAATACAATGAATGATAAAAAGAAGCAGAGACCAAGAGGTAAAGATGAGCTCACGCTGTACAATTATAAATCTATTGAATTGATTAAATTGCCTGATGTGAAGTTATAAAGTAAGAGTTATGTTTTCATTCGACAGTGATATTCAGCTTGAAAGAAATTCTAAAGCTCAGAAAACTTATAAAGCTTGTACAGCCAGTAGTTATTATTACAAACAGTGACTATTCGTACATTCTTGAACAGAATCATTGAGTCAAGTGTACACATGACATAATAAATTAGAGAGTCTGCAGAGTAATTATGAGTCATGAAAGTGCAGAATCACGTCAAATTTCACTGAAGTTTTCCTTTAACGCAAGCATATGGAGCTTTGCCTTTTAAAACTAGTACAGTGCTCTTGATAGTAACTGACTTTTACAATAAACGATAATCAAAGTCAGAGCTGACAACCAGCCAGAATCTCCCCCCCAATGGATGCGACCTTGGCAATGATGATTCATCTAGTATGGCCTATCTCTGGACTCACCATAAATGACAGCCAGGCCAGTCTCGTGCAGGAACCTGAGCCTGCGGTGCTTGAAAGTCCAAACTGTCAGCACCGTGGCGGTCAGCAGGAACGTGTAGACCAGCAAGTTGAGACTGTCGAGCCTGTGCAGATCCTGGGCCTTGACGTCGAGCTCGATGTCTGTGGCAGCCCCGTGACAACCTGCCGCGACCGTCAGCAGGAGGGCCGACAGCCGCAACAAACCACTGGCCATTCTCGTCATCCCGAGATTGGGTACGGGGGGGTATTATTCACCACTTGCACATATATATATTGACTTGACACCACCACCACCACCACCAGTACTACTGCAACCGAAGTCGAACTTTTCACGCCGACGAGAACGAATTCCACATTCAGCAACGACGACGACACGCTGTTGGTATTGTTATAATTTATATATATTTGTTATTGTCTTTTCGTCATGCTATGTAAGAACGTCGTCTAAGCTCTATATATCTGCAGCACGTTACAATAATGTATTTCACGTCATCTGTGTGTACAAAAGTCAAGTGTGTGCTGCTGCTGTCTGTCTCTCGGTCGCAGTGTGCCTTCCTTTGTCGTCAGACTCGAGTAATCGTCGTGCACTTTAATTACGACGCTGCAAAGCTTCTGCTCGTTTAGATTATCGTCGCACTTGTATTAAACATTAATCAACGCACTTCACGCAAAGTGCGAACGCACACACGACATACACGCACGACTGCCGCCACGGTCGAACGACGACTGATGCGATATGACTAATATTTGCTGCTGCTGCCGGAGTAAAGAGTGAGTGAGACAGAAACGGAGCAGTCAGTCCCTGTGTCTCCGTCTCGCTCACACTCGTGCGGCTGCACGCACTTATTACGATTCCTCGGCAATCTGCTAATTCGTTTCGCAGTCAGCGCGGACTTTAGCAGACGCTTTTTGTGTGTCACTATACTCGCGCGCGGACGGACGCGCTGCGCGTTGATACACGTAGCGTGACGTCATGGAAAAAATGCGTAATAATAATATATATGAAAGCTCGGACTGCTGCTGATCGAGAGATCTCTCGAATATTTTGGTGCGATATATCCGAGATGGGAAACGTTGTCGATACGATTTTTAGGATAAGGTCCGCTGACGATAAGAAAGTCGGTGGTTATTGTCATGCAATGCACAAGAAACTGTGTAGGAGATGTACACTACGAGTCACGGTTTTATTTATAATTTCTCGACGTGACATTGTAAATTGTACAACGAAGATCCAATATCCACGTGTAATTAAGATCGAAATATTTTTCATCTTAAAGCGGTGCTACATGTATATTGGCATCGAACGTCGCATCGATGACTCCGACCACAATTCAGGATTTTCCGAAGCTTTTATCGAACATTCGATAAAACACGCGACTCGTTTATTACGTGTATCTATATATAAACGAGTCTACAGCCGATTGTATATATTTTTCGATCGTTATAAAATAAATATTTTGAATGGTTCTCTCGATCGATAAGAGCTTCGATCTACATAACCCACCACATGCCTGATCGTTGATCGCAGCTCCCACGCACGCACGGGCCCGCACCGCGCGCCTCCGCCGAGCTGTGTGCGTGCAGTGCACCTAAAATACTCTAGTCGCGTGCTTGTAGCCTCGGATGCTGCATCGGCACGTTATATAGTATATAATCTCAATAATGAAACTGCACAAGCGTAGATCTTAGTGCATTTGCACGCGCGCGCATTAATACACACACGCACAATCTCTAGCCGTGACAGTTGCATATTATAATAGTGCTTTATTCCTCTTTAATAATAATTTAATACGTGTAGTCGATGTGGCCATCCATGGTGTTGTTGTTTTCGTCGTTGTCGTGTGTACAGCAGCAGCAGCAGCAGCAGCAGCAGACGGCTAAACCCATGACAAGTTATTATGAAGAGTCACCTGGAGCATAGATGGACGAGCTGCCTCAGGAGATACAGGTTTTTCTTCGCCTGCGGCATCGTCCTGCTGTGCGGCCAGCTCTATCTGGCCTACAACTTCCTCGCACTCGAGAACGAGAGTCGGTTCGCGAGGAATGCCATTGACGAGGTGCGATGATGATTATTCTCTCGAGCGGTGTTCGGCTGCTATTACGTTATGTAGCTTTCATTCATCGATTTGAATAATTTTCTGTTTACGTTCTTTTGTTTACGATTTACGAATTTCGGCCTCGATAAGCTTTTTGTTGCTCTCGTATCGCTTATAGGCAGATACATTATGAGATAGGTGTCTATCTGCTTTAAATAAGGGGGTTAACTACTTTACATGTAACATGCTTAAATGAATTTCCTGTTGGTAGGGCTATGCTTCGCTGAGCCTATTCTAGTTAATGGGTCAGTATGCAACAATCAAGCGTGCATCAGGAAGTACATTTGCATTAAAAGACCTAACGTATCAATTTAGGGCTTGTGGCATCTAAGCATTTGTTTGTATTACTCTGTTCGGTTGTCAAAATTATGATACCTTTTACTTGAAAATTTCATTTATTTCAAGTACTGGAAATTTAAAGTGGTTTTTGAATTTAAAACTATTTTTTTAACATTATTTTAATTCAATTTTTCAGAATGAAGTCTCTGCAGACAAAGGACTGCCAAATGGCAATCGCCAACTCAAATTGCCTCCAGACAAATTTGATAATTCCAACCGAGTCATTAATCATAATCGTTCAACTAGGATAAAATTAGATTACAAGTCGCTTGAATTTGAACCAATTTGTGATATTACAGGTGTGTATCTTATTTAAGACTATATTTCTTCAACTTGTAATTATACTTTTCATTTTAGGAAGGGAAGCAGTTAGTGCCATTTCAAGAGCACAAAGTCAAAGATGTAAAGAGTGGCTTGTTAATGTGACGTGCCTTAGCCAACAAAATCTATTGTATCCTGCAGAGCTCAAATCTTCTTGTCCGCATTCATTGGGTTTTGACACTTCACCGAAGAGTCTGGGTTGTTACAAAGATGATAATATTGCCAGACTTTTACCCAACTATTATTCTATATTCAAGAATAATAATTCACCTAATTATTGTGCCCACATGTGTCTTCAATCTGGTTTTCCATATGCTGGGGTTGAATATGGGTGAGCATTATAGAAAGTAAACAATAAAAATAATTGCAAACATGTTATCAATGCTTTCTACTTTAATTCAGAACGGAGTGCTTCTGTGGTAAAGAAGAGCCCCCAGAAACTAGTCAAATACAAGACTCAGAATGTAATAAGAAATGTCCAGGTGATCCTCTTCAAACATGCGGTGGATATTTAACTATCAACATTTTTTCTACCGGAATTAAAAGTATGCTAATCTCGTGATAGATAGGTATCATCGTTGAATTTTAAATTTAAATTACTTTTATTCTGCAGAGTTCAAACCTCAGGAAGCTAGAAACAATAGTTTTTCGGCAACGGAAAAGCCTCCGGTTCGGATAGCCTATCTGCTCACGGTGAATGGACGAGCTAGTCGGCAAGTCAGACGTTTGATTAATACTCTGTACGATTCATCGCATTTGTTTTACATTCACGTCGATTCAGTGAGTTCAAGGCACATAATTAAACCATTTTAAAATGTTTGAACGTAATTCAAAACTGTAATTCGCACTCCTCAGCGTCAAGATTACATGTACCGCGAGATGCTGGAGATAGAGGGTAGCTGCAAAAAGGGCAATATCATCGTAGCGAAGGGAGAAAACAGACACGCGAGCATATGGGGTGGCGCTAGTCTCTTGACGACCTTCCTCGACGCGGCTCGGCAGATGTTGCTGCGCTCCAAGGACTGGGACTTCCTGGTGAATCTGTCGGAATCCGACTATCCGATAAAGACGAACGCCAAGCTGGTGGAATTTCTCACGTGGAATCGCGGCATGAACTTCGTCAAGTCGCACGGCCGCGAGGTGCAGCGATTCCTCTCCAAGCAGGGCCTGGACAAGACCTTCGTCGAGTGCGAGGCGCGCATGTGGCGCGTCGGCGATCGCACGCTGCCGCTGGGCATACAGATCGACGGTGGCAGCGACTGGGTCGGTCTGTCGCGCGACTTCGTCGCCTACGTCGCGGCGCCCGAGCCCGACGAGCTCGTCACGGGTCTGCTGCGCGTCTTTCGGCACACCCTCCTGCCCGCCGAGTCGTTCTTTCACACGGTGCTGAGGAACTCGCGCTTCTGCGACACCTACGTCGACAACAATCTGCACGTGACGAACTGGAAGCGTAAGCTCGGCTGCAAGTGCCAGTACAAGGCCGTGGTCGACTGGTGCGGATGTAGCCCGAACGACTTCAAATTGGAGGATTTCGGACGTATCAGAGGGACCAGAGAGAGAAATTTGTTTTACGCGAGGAAGTTCGAGCCGGCGATCGATCAGAGAATCATCGACAGGATCGACGCTTGGTTGTATCCCGAGAGGATCAATGCCAGTGAAGCTCTGGTACGACCGACTCGCATTTTTTCTCTCGTACTCTGACTAACGACAGATCCTTTTATTTTTTAGAACAAAGGCATCGACGCTTACTGGCAGAGTCTCTATCATCACAAAGACACGAGTCCACTGGCCGACGATTCGCTGCTGAGCGTCGCGACCTCGCTGGCGCGTTTGGTCTATCGTCGTCTGGGCGAGCCGTCGGCCAACGACGGCCATCTGCTCGAGGCGAGCATCCACTTCAAGGCCAATCGTTTCTCCGGTATTCTCGTGCGCGCCGCGTCCGAGCGCCTCGCCATGGAATCCTCCACGTTGATGGTAAGAAATACGACCTCTTGAGAAATATTACGTGTCGTTTTAACGTCGAAATTTGTGAATTTTTATTTTTATTTTGCTCGACCTCGCAGCAAGCGGACATACCGGAACAGTTGGAGGCGTTCATACATCCCCGTCGCAATCTGTCGACGAGCTCGTCGTGGCAGGACAAGATCATCTCGCTCGTGGTGAACACCGATTACGATCAGAAGGAGCAGACGTTTCGCAATTATCTCGGGGCCGTCGGGCCTCTGTCGGCGCCCGTGCTGGCCTACGAGCTCGACGCCAGTGTCGCGCTGCCGCTCAACGTCACCGTGCTCTGGGTGGATCCGTTCGACAGGCTGGCCGACGTGATCAATTTGCAAATCGAAGAGTCGGGATTGGTGAGTGTTGATCATTTTATTCGTACTCGAACCTCGCCTTCTTTTAGTAAATTATATTGATAATTGGTTTTATTTAGAATAATTGTTGATTCTAATAAAAGTCAATTATCGATTTTTGGTAAATTAATTACGTTTAAGTGCTATTGCCGATGATACAGTATCGTGTTTATAATTAAATAGAGTAATTAAATTATCTCGTTGAACGAGAGAGTGCTCTTAACTCGAATAAAGCGCGTGAAATATCAGCAAATTCACTTGAGAAATATAAAATAATTAAAGTGATAACTTTTCGCTGACCTGTAAATCGTTATCCTTTTATAAAAAAGTAATGTGATAAATAACGATAGCAATTTCTAAAGAAGTAAGCTTGTAGAATTTAGGGCGAGCGAAGTGAGCTGAAAAGTGACTGGGAAGCTGAAAATTGACAATTGAGGGGTTGAACATTTTATTAGCATAGAAAAAATAATTAACAGTGTTTTTACATAATAAGATAACATTTAATAAAGTGTTCATGATATCTTAAATGAAACATTCTCAATCAGTCTTCCGAGAACGTGTACATGAAATTGATTACGTTCATTAACTTGTAATGCGTGAGTGATGAACCGAATGAATATGGTATTTGAGATACTTGTTCGATGAGACTTTCTTTCCGCAAATATCACATGAAAATTCGACACCATCATGCGTCATAGTGTGGATTTTGAGATAATTTTTTGTTGTGAAATTCTTTCCACAAATATCACATATATGTTTGACGCCATTATGTACCGCATCAATGTGGGGTTTTAGATTATATTTTTGTGAAAATGACTTTCCACACGTATCACATGCATACTTGATACCACTGTGTACCGCAACGATGTGATTTTTTATATAATCCTTATTTGCGAATGTCTTTCCGCAAATGTCACATGTGTAAGTGATTTTATTATGCACCGAGTTAACATGGTTTTTGAGATTAATTTTAGATTTAAATGTTTTTCCACACGTATTACACGTATGCGTGACACCATTGTGTGCAGAATCGATGTGTGTTTTGAGATGACGGCTTAGTGTGAATGTCTTTTCGCATACACTGCACGTAGGTGCGATACCATTATGTATCGAATCGATGTGGGTTTTGAGATAAGCTTTAGTTGTGAACGACTTTTGACATATATTGCATGTGTGAGTGATTTTATTGTGTACCGAATTCATGTGTTTATTGAGATTAGCCCTCTTTGAGATTTTTTTTCCGCAAATATCACATGAGTGAGTAATCCCATTGTGCATCGAATCGATATGGGTTTTAAGACAACCTTTCCGAGTAAATGATTTTCCACAAATATCACATGCATATTTGACACCATCGTGCACCGAATCGATATGGGATTTGAGACTACCTTTGTAAGAAAATGATTTTCCGCAAATATCGCATGATTGGTTAATCCCATTGTGCATCGAATCGATGTGGATTTTGAGATAACCTTTCTGAGTAAATGACTTGCCGTAAATGCCACATGAATGAGTGACACCATTATGTACTGAATCGATGTGTTTTTTAAGACTAAATTCATATGGAAATGATTTTCGGCAAATATCACATCTTTGGGTGACACCATTATGCACCGAACTGATGTGTCTTTTGAGACTAATTTTGTGCGTAAATGACTTTCCGCAAATATTACATGGATGAGTATTTTTATTCTGTACCAAACTAATGATTGTTTTGATTTTATGTTCGCTGACAATTTCTCGTTTCACTTCCTCGGCGGGTTCTATTTTAATTGTGTTTTGAGTATTGTAAACATCGCTATCGTTCACATTCCTCGAGTGATTTTTACAATTATCTTCAATTTTTGTAACTGCCAGTAAATGAATAGGCTTCACATCTTCACATTCAACGACTATTTCTACTTCGTTGTCAAGTTCTTTTTCAAGTTTAATGTCACATTTTGGAAGGATATGGGTCTGTCGAAAAATGAAGGCTATGTTAAAATTTTCAGAAGAAAAACAACTGAAATACCAGTCACAAATAATTATAAACTCTTACTGAATATTCTCCGAAGAATTGGATATGTTTAACATCGGGCGTCTCATCAATCACATTGTTATCACTCTCAATAAAAGACGTATCACAGCGTTCTTCTTTCACTCTGAAATATTTCCAAGCAAAATCGAATATTATGGTCTGAAACTTTATTATACTTTAATTTTCTTATCATGAAAATTACCTGACGGAACTAAGTATATCACTGGATTCCATTATTTAAACTTGGAATTACGTTAATTAATATAGGTAAATAACAATCAATCTTTTTGCACCTTTTTACACGTCCGACTAACTTGGTGAAGACTGATGTGCCGTGCTCGCTGTATTCCGAAAACTGTGTCTATGCGAACAGCACCAGTGTATATACTCAACCAGCTCTCATATCAGCACAGCTCTCCGTAGTGCTATATGCCCAAAACACCGCGTGTCGTCCAGCACACGGAGAGGTCGTGCGTGCGACGCGCGACGTAAACAACAATTCTTTATAATTAATGTCACTGAAAAAATGCCATTATATATCTCACTTCTAATGAATGGTTAACGATAATACATTATTGTGGAAAAATGAGAAATCAAAAAATGTATCTTTGGTGCGCGAATCGCACTGAGAAAGAGCTATATAAATGACCGTCAAGTTTCGCGTGCGAGTGCCTCTCAGTAAACGTCGGGCCCCTCCGCGTCTTTCAAGGTCAGGCCGCAGCAGACGCGTATCCTTTTCCTCCCTTTCTCGGTCCTCTGAGCGAATCGAGAGACGCCATGACTCGTCGAGATATGTGGTTCGCACTCCTGCATCTGTCGAAAAAACTGTGAAATTTATATTACGATGTTGCTTTATCGAAAATTAATTTTTTATTCTGAGAGATGCAATTAGTACCGCACGGTAAGTATCGTTTTCGATATGTTACTCAAATTATTACATTCAAGTAAAATTAACGAGATCGTTCGTGTAGTTCCAGACAGGTAAAAAAATGAATACTGCGTATCAACTAATTGCCCTCGTCTTCTTGATATTTAATCTCGCTGAGGTGACACTCGGTCAAGTGAAGAAGCGAACACCTTTGAAGGACATCAAGCCTTACAGGCCCAACGTAAGTGTATCATCGTTATCCAAGGAATCTCCGTGAATTTTCTTTCGAAGCTGCTGTTTCCTTCCCGCAGGTCGAGTGCGACGATCCGAACAAGCCGTGCGATGTTTTCATGTCCGTGGATCTGGCCAACGGCACGAGAAACAAGGACGGCTCGGTCAGCATCGGCGGCGTGACCATCTCGACCTCCCTTCAGTTTCGCTATTACGGCCAGGATCGAGGCTGCCCCTGCGGTCTGAAAAAGTGCATCAGACTCTGCTGTCCGCGGGGCCTTGTGGCCGATGGCGACTGCCGTCCACCCAGCAGCGGTGCAGCAGCTAAGCAGCAGAATTTCGACGAGCTGCCCGACGGCCTACTGTCTCCCAAGATCAAGAGCTTGGACGACGATTTTTACGTCATCCACGAGATGGACTGCTCGACGCAGCCCAGCATCGATCTGTTCGTTACCGGCCCGAACAGATTCGCGGGCGAGAACTTCACCGTCACGGAGGACGGCGAGCTGATCGTGGAGAGCTACACGGCGGCGGACAGGAAGAAGAGATCGTTCAGCTTCGGTCCCGAGAGATACTGCATCGGTTGGTCGGAAAAGTATCAGGGGGTTAAAGTCCAGACTTGCAGAAGTCGCGAGGAGGTGCAACAAGCCGAGGAGGCCGGACAGAAGCTCACATTTCAGAAGAGGGACGGCATGCAGAAGAAGAGTAAAAAGAGAGAAAATTGAAAAATTATAAATTATTTTAATTGTAGAGTTACGGATCATAAACAAACTTTATTATTTTATACAATAAACTGGATTTTTATTAAAATGATACCCTATTTTCCCAACTATATCAAGCTATCAAATCGAACTTCTATTAACTTTAGATTTTCATTTTTTCAGTTGGGCCACGTAAAACCACAACTAACCGATCCATTGGTCATCGGCCTCTGGCACGTCTACATCGTCGCGGACTCGAAGGTCGTCGCTCGAACTTCATTTCCAGTCGCGCCACTGACCCACTGGAAGAACAAGCCCATAACGAGAAACAAAGCTCGCGAACTGAACTCGGGACCCGCCGCCGCCGCAGCCGCGTACAGTCACGTGACGAGGCAGAGCATCGACAAGTGGCGCAACGCGCTCGACCTCAATCTCCAAGTGGACGTAGTGAAGATCGAGCTCGAGGAGCGTTGGGGCTGGCAGCTCGAGCGCTGGCTGGACTCGATGGTGCAGGACAACTACGAGATCGTGAGAATTTGCGACGCCGGCGAGGAGAGACGCAGCAGGATCCGCGGCCCGAGGAGACCGAGGACGCTGCAGCGTTGCGTCGACACCGACTGGAGCTCGCTCAGTCCGGACCCCAAGTCCGACGTCAAGTCCATCTGTCGAGACTGAAATGAGATTTTTTTCCTTTTTTAAGCGAAATTAAAAAAAAAAAACTGCCAAAGCTGTGAAAGGCGCGTCAAAATTGCACTAAAATTGCTTTTGAGAGATTTCGAGGTGATTTTTTTTTTAATAATCAATGTTGATTGTACTGTACAGGGGAGAAACATAATGAGAATTTTAAATTCTGATAGATTGGAACAAAAGACTTGAGCAATAAGCAAATGTTCCATTAGCGTGTTTCGTTGAAAATCAAATCCGTCTGATACGAATATCATTTAGAATGAGATTTATCAGTTTTTTGAACTACTTTTTTATAAGATATTTCAATATGCCATGATGAGTATTAGATAATTTGTATGTAATATCATGCCATAATTCTTATCAAAACCTAAATAAGGTGGTAAATTTATTTGAATATTATCTACGTGTTTGCATTTGTAGTAATTTTGAGGATGAATTTCATATCGAAATTGAGTCGAGGAGTCAATGTTACATATCCGCCAACAAGCTTTTATCAATAAAAAAGAAAGCAGTGGTTTTGAGAACAATCTAGTGCTGCAATAATAATATGTCATTTAATGATCTAGGAGAAAAATTCGAGCAATCAAAACATTACCGTTTTAAACCGTTTTAAAAATTCTGCATTTTTGTCAATTTAGAAATATTGTAGTTATGAACTTTTCATAAGTATAGTAAAAAAGTTTGTATCATTAAGTATCCAATGCTTGATAATACAATTTATTGTATAGTAGACACATGAATCGTGTATCCGATGAATGAAATTTAGAGGAGGACGATGATTAGAAAATTTGACTTCATTCGTGACTGAATAATGTCTAAAATCATGAGATAAACCAATATTATACTATAAGTATCAATCTCTCAATTTGACAATAATAATATTAATAATTTAAGAGTATAGAGTTACGATTATAATGTTGTCATCGTTAAAACTAATTTTTGAATAAATTCATCACATGACATCACATCAAGAAAGTTAAGCTGCGATTTTACTATCATGATCTAAGGGTAATTGATTTTTTTTGTCATTAGTGTCGCTTGTACTCAGTTTTTAGCATAATTTTATAATTACTGACAAATACTTGTGATATTTCATAGTTTTTAAAGTTTTTTTGATTGTTTGAGTCGTTTTATGTTCGTTTATATACCTTATCAAATTACCATTGCGATGAAAGACACAATTTTATTAGTATAGTTTATTTACAAAAGAATGTGCCATTCCTTGTCTTGAAGCGACGAATCACGAACAAAAAAAAATATAGCGTTTGAAAATGTATTTTTATAGCCGAATTGAACGCTGTACATAATCTTTTATTCAAATAATCAATACATACAATCGATGTAATCTGATTGTAATCGATTCAACACTTTTTATGATAAAATATTGATATTTGCTATTTGATATGAAAGAAAATAAATGAATATTTTATGTGTATATTTAAATGTATCTTCAGATATCTTGTTGAAGTGTATTCGAAAATTTCAAACTACTATTTAATACTCATTATTCTATGAAATTACATTCTTGTACTAATAATTATCTTTCCAAAGATCTACTTCTTCTCGAATGTAATACATATTATACAACAAATAAAAGCCTTACCATTACGAATCTGATAGTTGTTTTCTTCAGCCTTGCAAATAGAAACAGGGTGATAAAATATAAGATATTTTCTTAATTAAATTCAAATGGAAATTAATTATTGTTTCAGTTGTTTGAGAAAAAAGGGGGAACTTTTTAATTATAGTAAATTGATTTTTAGTTTAAAGAGTTTTCAAAATTTTCCGCTAATTCAATCGGTTTATATTGAAGAATATGTTTCTTTAAAAATTGATAACTTAGCGAGACACTTATCTATGCGACAAACAAATGGCTGATATTCGATACAAAGGGTTATTTAGGGCATTTATTTTCAAATAAAAAATAATTATACATAATTTTCATCAATTAGTAAAATCCCAGGGGCTTACATAATATTATTACAATATTTGAAATAAAATCAACAAATGTATGCGAAAAAAGGCGGGTGACGAGTAAATTGAGCACAAGTGGCACTGATTATAATACAAGGTGACATTAAAATATATTTGTTAGAATATAATATAAATCAATTAATAGCGTTGTAGATTATGAAAATAAAAGGGTTTCACAAAAAAAAATTATAACAAACTTAAAAAAGTGCGAGTTCAATCGCATAAAATAAAATATAAAAAGCATATCTGATTTTTTTTCTCTGCGCGCTTTTGCATTAGCACGCGAATCACATGAATTATAGTCGTAGTGCGCTGAAAAAACTGATGATAATGAATACGCCTGGGCATCGCGATGCCCACTAACACCTACGATTAAAATTACAATTTATGTATATATAAAATTTTCATCTTATAGCCATTGAAAGCTATGAAAAAAAAGACAATTAAAATAATTTGATCTCGGCAAGACCTTAAAAACGATACACTCATCTTTATCTACATAATCGAGAACGTTTTTAAATTTTTCTTAAAAGCTTTTAATCGTTTACAAAGCCAATTACAATAGTGTTTAAACTTGCTCAAAGTTTAAAACCTTTCATCGTTTTACAAAATAGCATATTGCACACTCGTTTCTTTTTCCGTTTATATCAATAAATTGATAATAAATAAAGCTTCAAGAAGGTTCATTATCTTCACTTTAAAAATACCCGTTGAAAATTCGAGACTTTTTTTGATTTACTCTCAACTCTTTGTCTTTTTCTTAGACAATGTGTTTTATATCTATTAATTAAAATATCGTTTGATCTTTAGTTCATCATATCGTCAATAAAAAAAAACGTTTACTTCACAACCGATTAATCGATTATTTTGTCACTAAGACAAAGCTTAATATTTTGGCAGTCTCGTTCGTAGTAAAATATATATATCAACATTTACGGAAAACGGATGCATAAATGCGCCAAGAGTGCTTAAATTAATAAACAAAGGGAGAAGTCATTCAAACGTCCCCATTGCTAACGGTAATGGAAGCCGGTTGCTGGACCGATGTCCATTTATTCTTGTGCGGATCAACGCCAAAACCCTCGTCGTAATTTCCTCGGGTTATAAAGAGCTGCTTAAAGTGTGGGATGCAATAGAGCTTGCCGTTATTCAAAGTGAAAGTATCCATTCTGAAAGGTCAAGAGAGAAAAACGTTTTTACCATACTGATATTTTTCAAAAAATCAAAGTCAAGAGTGATAAATACCTCAGGATGCAATTGCACTGAAGACATCTGAAGCACTGCTTGTGGAATATCTTATTGTTCGTTTCCACTTTCTCAAGTGGATAGACCTTCTTCTCGCAACTTTCGCACACATCGATGCAGTTCGTTTGAATTTCCTATGAAACCATGGGGGGGTTCGTAAAAGAATATGATATAGATGAGAAAATATGTGAAAGAAATTAATGCTATTATGTTTCGAATTTTTTCATCGACTTGAAGCTGGAAAATTTAAGTGAAAAGAAAAAGAAGAAAAAAATTAATTACAACATAAATTTTTATTCAGAAAAAATCAGTTTGACCCTCAAAACTCGATTTTCGCTTCTTAATATTATAAATTTTCTCAGTTATCAGTGTGTCCCGGTATCTTGTATATAAAATATTACACCTTAAAACGAATTAGACAGTGCATTATTAAGTATATTTTTCAATCTTCAAAAAATATTTGTTTGTTTTTTTTTTTTAATGATTAACAACAAAACGCAAACTTGTAAGAACTAGCCCTACGCATAAAAATTAAATTTAGTAAACATACAATTTTAACATTCCGCAATTTAAAAAAAAAACTTACAAATCAATAAAATTATTTTATAAAAAAGACACAACATTTTGAAAACTGCAAGGAAATGCATATTGATTCAATAATTCAGAAGTCATGAGACTGTAAGCAAAATTTATTGATATGCATTTTTCGATAAATTTAATCGATCAAAGAATTACATTTTAACTGCAACTTACGCAAGTTTACATACGATAAATTAACAGATTTTGTTCTCATAAAGAATAACGAAAATTCCCTACTTTTGTGAACAATGCATGTTGTCATATTTTAAATGATAAACATTCATTGTGCAATTGCATACAGTCGATATAGTACTTGTGCGATGAGAAATTTTTCTATAAAAGGCGGTTGGTTACACATCTCTAAGTGAGTGAGATTACACTGCCGAAAATATATACCATTTCTCTGTGTACTGTACTCAACTTGGTAATACGTTAAAATATTATTTCTTTTTTTTTGTTTACATGGCTCACTATGTATAGTTGTGTATTAATGGTACCGAGTGCGATTCAAGCGATAAGTTTAAAATGTCTTTTATATTGGTACAGTCCGAAAGTTGCTTTTATAAAAGTATTTATCGATCGTTATAAATGTTATTAAAAATATCAATGAGAATATTTATATTATATACTTGCTTAGGCACCTTATGTACTGACAAAGCAAGTACATACGTACAATATAATTATATATTTAGAATAAGAGTATTGTTATTAGCTTGTTTGTATTTTTTTTCCTTTTTTTTATAAATTCCGGTAGACTACAAACGAAATTGTGAAAAAATATTAATCTCAAAAAGACATGCATCGACATCATAACATATTCTATGATAAAGCGATTTAACGTTGCACTTGGCACTTTGAGCTATTAAAGTTCAATTTTCTTTCTTTCTTTCTTTCTTTCTTTCTTATTATTTACTTTTTTTTGTTGAAAATATCTAAGTAATGCGATGTGTATAAGTACATTACAGTAATGTTTTTCATAATTGTCCCACTCATACATACACGATTTTCCCTTGCCACTTTTCTTTTAAATTTTTCCGCAAAACATTCTTAATTCTTTAGATAATCAATGGGAATTCGCTTGCGCATACATACTCGAGCTTTTTTTATTTTCAACAAAAGTGAAGGAAAATATCTATATTTGTCTGACTTACAAGGTCATAAATTTCATAAAATCCGCTAAAACGCACAACATTTCAAGATAAAATTATCTCTAAAAACATAAAGATGAACGCTATCTATGTAATATATTCTATTACTATTAAGATCGGACATTTGTTAGATTGGTTTTTTTTTAAATTGTAATAGCATCTTTGGTTACGATCAACGATCGGCGAATTCCAGTAAAAACGTAGAGCTCATTATAACTAGACCTACAACTGCACTCTACATATATTGCACTATTGAAATGTCCAATCTTGCTTAAATATCTTTTTTTTGTAATAAATAATTATAATCCGCGATAACCATAATAAATAATGACATTAAATAATCAATCAATAAAACGGGGCGATCGCTATGAAATTGTTTAAATGATTCATGTGGTCTGTCATTCATCCGTGTACATTATGAGGCCTTCGACTCTGCTACATCAACTTCTTCCAGTTGTTCAAAGTTCCGCTGCACATGACCTTTTAAAACAGTTTTTGTGTTTCGGAAAGTTGAGCGACACATCCTACTCGGGCTTCTCGGCTTCTTGCTTCGTGTGACGGCTAGTAGTCGATTACTATTTGCCACGGGAGAAATATCAATCATAAATCATCGGTCAATTCATCATTGACTATTGGCAAAAAAAAAGAAAAAAAATTACACAACACGCAGAAAAAACACAATTGTTATTGCTTGTATGAGTTGAGACGAGAAACGAAAAAATTTAAAGCTGTTTAGAATTTTAGTTGTACGACAGAGAAGCAGCAGCGTTTGAAAACAGGTTAATGTGTTCGCTTTATAAAGGGTTTTCTTTTGTCGTGGATAGAAATTACATTGATAAGCTTGAGTGCCATAATTTTTTTTTTTTTAACTAGAGCTGACCCTGAGCCTCACTTTCTAATACATCATCGTAACTAAACTGTTCATCCATGCAATCAAATATTTGTTAACATATTATGAAAATAATACAAATTAAATCAAAGTCAGCTCGTTGTAATAAACGCAAACAAAATTAATCGAAGTGTCTAAGTATAAAAGAATCAGTCATGCTATAGGCGAACAAAAAAAATAAGTAACAACGTAACATATTGTTCATGGTGTGTACAACCAAATTAGGGTACATAATAAAATTAGCTAAAATATAAAAGTAATCAACACTGTAGAAATAAAATTGATAAAACTGAGAAACTAATTAAACTTAAAAATTAATCAGCGAATTCAGCACAACACTTATTTAGATAAAACGTGCAATTTTGAGGGTCAAACACGGTTAATTCAATTATTCAACTATTAGATTGAGAGTAGCGTTAACGTAAAAAGACTTGTTTAATGCGCATCTGAAGTGCACGTTTGCGTGTTACAGTAATGATGATAATAAGATAATCAAAGCGTGAGATTATCGAAAAAAATTAAAACAAAAATAAATGTCTCTTAGAATCAACGTGCATAAAACAGATGAACGAAAAATTAACAATTGCAGAAAAAGTTCGAAATTGCAGTAGCCTTTTTCTTTCGATTCGAAACTTTTTCTCCACCGGCGGCTCTGGGCCTTAATTATCATCGTACTCATTAATTTAATCGAAGAAAAAAAGAAATAACAAAATAAAAAAAGTAAGTATAAGGTATTACAACGTAACGATCAATGCAACGAAAATATAACAAATAATAAAAAAAGCCTCAGAGGCACTCGAATAAAACTGCTCCACCGGCCGGGGAGCTAGGCACTACTTTCACTTACCACAAATCGATTGACCTTGACCTTAGGCGTGCGCGGTGCCTCTTGCGGCGTCGAGCCCAGCGACTCGAAGCGAGCTCTCAGGGAGCTGGCCGACTCGATGCTCGGTTGGCTGCCGTCGGTCTGGGCCATGTCCATCTCGGCCACGTGATGATGATTGTTCGTCGCGGCGGCTTTCGCGTCGCTCGTCTCCCACTGCTCGAACTTGGCGCGCAGAGTCTTGGCGCGCACGGCGCCGTTGTTCGCCTGCTTCAGGAACTCGTCCTCGACCTGTGGTTGAAAATCGCGTTGAATCATTCGATTCTCGAAGAACGATGTGAATTTTTTGTCGAGCACACGCACCTTATCGGAAGCCCGAACGTAGTTGGGGTTCTGTTCCTCGTCCTCGGACTCGTCGGCCTCTTCCTCCTCCTCGCCGGACTCGCTGGCCGTGGCTTTGCCGAATTTGTCCTCGGGCGGCGGCGTGAAACGTTTGAGGGGCTTCGGGCCGTCGGGCAGGTCCTCCTTGGTGGCTTTCTCCTCCATCTGGCGGAAGAAGCCGAGCATCTTGCGGGCCGTGTCCGTGTGGACGATGTCGTCGGAGGCGCGATCGTCGGCGCGCACCACTTCCGGATCACGGTAGATCTCGCGATCTGGCGAATCCAACTGTTGAGAAGAAATTTTGCCGATTATTGAGATGTTGCACGAGGGAGGACAAAGATCTCGAATGGTTGAGAGTTAATTTCAAATGTCACGGCAAACTGTTAGAAGAACGCTGTTAATGATCACTCCATGATGTCAATTATTGAGTCTATTTTTAATAAAAAATTCTTGACTTTTGATACCTTCCCTGAGACTTTTAACAAATCGCCTACACAACTTTATACAAATTTCTGCACTGCTTAACGATCTAACGATTTCGCGCAATTAAATTCATTATGATGAAAGAAAAGCTCCGTCTCTCTCACTGCTGCGGCGAAATATCGGAAAACTCCTACGAGCAGGCCGCGTTAAATTCTGAAGAAGCACACACACACGAGAGTGCCTCGGCTGGCAATTAAAAGGATTTTGCATGAGAGAATATTTTATGTATGCGTAGCACAGTATAAACAAGTGGCATGAATTTCACGGAAAAGTGATCCTCGGCATACGTGTGCACATTTACACATTTGCTCGAGATATCCCGCGCGCGAGAAATAATTCGTTTGCTTTCTAACCGACGCATGCGAAATCTCCGCTGCTGCTGAACATATATTCGCTCGCAGCTGCGGCGCCGCGTGAGAGATCGCTAACTCTTCATTAGCGGCACGAAACTCATCGGTTCGTATCTATACATTTTTTTAACTAATTTTTTTTTTCTCTTTAAATTGAATTTCAGTGTTTGATACGGTATCCCCATCCCCTTGGTTGAGCTTTTTACGCGCCGGTGGTGCTTTTTAACTTAATTATTAATAAAAACATAATACGCTTGCGAAGGTTACGCGATGTGCAACGAGCGCGGAGTATTTTCGTTACATGCATGGCGCACCTCGCCCAACACTCGAGACTCGACGAGTTGGACTTTTTTTCACGAGGCCACAGCCAGCGTGTGTGACAGCGCTATATGATGCACATTTTTTCCTTCACGGATCTACTCCATAGAAAATTTTAGTTCTGGCAAAAATGAGAGTGCTTTGATATATATAAAGCGAGAGGGCAGCCTATAAACGATCTCGATGGGTAATTTAGCGATTTTATTTTTTATTATCACCTTTAAACACCTGCACGCCGCTAGTCATGTGTGTGTGTGTGTGTGTGGGGGAGCTGATGTACACTGTACAGCACACACATCTTATTATTATATATTAAGGATGTATTAGTGTGAAAAAGGAGAACGGAACAGATGATGACGATGAGAAGAAGACTTTCAAGCGCGCAATAAAGAAAAAAAGTTTGAAAGTCGAGATTCTCACAGGCACATCGAATTACGCACGCGTATGCAGTATGCAGTATGTACCGCTTGCACGTATAGGGTACACACTATACTATACGTACTCTTTAATGATAAATCGACACGAGATGGAAATCATTCGTAGTTGCTCTTTTCTTTTATTTAAATGAAATCTAGCAATCGATGATACCCGTGTATCATCGACCCCCGCTCGATCGAGTATTCGCGAAAAGAAACAAAACCGTCGCGAGGAGAAAATAGAAATGGCATAAAACGTCGCACTTACATACGAGTCATATCCCATACACATATATTTGTTCGCCAAGTGAATATACCACCGCTCGGGCATTGTGTCAAGCGTGCGCGTATACGTGCCTGCAATACATAACTCGCGCGGGTGCAATTAAAAAAAAAGAAGAAAAAAAAAAATTCGCGCATAGAGGAGAGATATCACGCGCGCGCGCGCGTCTCTTTTTCGCTATAAAAGGCCGTAATATAATGCAAGGCCATCATTATTATTGTCTGTTTGTTCGAGTGCGTGTGTGTATAGTACCACACGGGTCTATTTAAAGGAAAGCGTGCAAAAAGAGAGTTTATCGCCTCTGCTCGTATACATCCCATTTATATTGTTTATATATAAAACTCTTTCGAGTGCCTCCTCTCTATCATTGGATTCAACGTTTATAACGTCAGCTAGAGATGGAGAGGAGAAAATTAGGTTGAAGAATAGTAAAATATATTTCATATAAGGGATAAAAAGCTCACTCGCGCGATTGCATTTATAGACATGACAGACACACGAGAGTCGAGAGAGAGAATAGAGATATGAGAGATGAGAGAAAAGATCGACTATACACGTACGCGCGTATCTTGTCTTTATTAATGTTTTGAGAGAAAGAGGCATCATCCTATATGTAAATGTATAATATAAGCTCGGGATTCCATTCACATGCGCGTGTGCGCGCGCGCGCAAAAGGCACTTTTTCAAACGGTTTTATGTGCGCCTCTATATATAATATAGCACTCGCGCAAAAAAGGGCGAGTCAGCAGACTTCGGATGTTAATGTATATAGCAGCAGCATGTGTGTAAGTTGAGTGTGTGTGTGTGTGTGTTGTCTGCAAAGACTCCAGGAAAGAAAGAGCACGCGCAATAGTGCAACCGACGATGATGACTCACCGAATGCGCGGCGGCACCATGAGTATAAAATAACCATAATCGATACTAGGAGTAATTTGAGTTTCAAGTGAGTAAAAGAGGAAGAACAAAAAACAACATACATACACGTACTTTCATCGGGTTGTATACAAAAAAAGGGAAATATAAATGTGTGAATTAAAAAATTCGAGGCTCTCTTGCGTTACCTGCAACATGATTTTCAAAGAGTCTCTCGATCGTTAGTTACACCTGTCGCGCTCGAATCCCTCTTTTTTCCCCTTTTCCTTCCTTTTTGTTTTTTTTTTTTATTCAACCCGAAAGAACGGAAAATAACCACTGGCGAGCGCGCACGGACACACTGTACAACATATACACGCACACGGACGGACGAGAGGACGCGCGCTCTTTGTAACACAAACTAAAACGCGCGGCCTGCTGTGCGCAATATAAGGTTCGCTCTCTTCGTTCGCAAGTAGCCAGCAAGCCGCCGCCGACACCACCGCTGCTGGCTGCCGAAGGGGCCTTATACACACTTATCCCCACCCGATTTTTTGGTGCGCCTATATGTGTGTGCTTTATGTATGTAAGTGAATCGAGACGCGGCTACCCCATCCGTATATATACGAGATCGTGACTTTTTCAATGACGCCTTGTTTTTTTTTTGCTCTCTATATAGAGTTCCGATTGGGGCATTATGGTATGTAGGATTCAACCGATTCGCGCATTTTGACAGTTTACAAAAATCACGGCTAATATGTATAACAATGCGCAGCTTTTAGATCTCTCTCTCTCTCTCTCTCTCTCTCTCTCTCTGTCTGTCTTGCGCATCTGGAGCAGCTGCAATTGATATAATGATAAATGTGTGTTTCTGTAACGGATATATCGTAAAAATGAAAGTGTAATGGCACACACACGCTCGCGCCATATAACCGCGAGCTATATAATTCGGAATTTAATCGTTATTGTTTCGAATGCATCGCGCATTATACATACATACATTCGAACGAAAGGAAAAAGCTCTCTTTCCGGAATCGTATTATGCTCAGAGCACCTGAGAGAAATTTTGCGTTGTGCCCGCACTGCGCACTGTTTTTTTTTTCACTTCAACCCCGCGCGTGATGTATAATACCGATCAGTGGGGGGAATCTGGCGATGACTCTGAATCGAGACGAAAGTATCGTTTCGAGGGTATACACTATTATTACAATATACGGATGTTACGAGTCAAGTATAAAATTCGGAGCACGACGTCCGACTGACATTATTATTTTACCTTGCTCGAAGCGTTCGGGGACGTTTGCTCCTTCCAAATTCTCATTCTGCCTTCTATTATGCACTTTTGAATCACGACACCTACACGCACACACCTACACCCGCACTCGATACGTATAGCCGCAGTGACACTCTAGTTATCACACACACTTTTGTGAACTGCAAAGGGTGGCTGCTGCCGCACGAACGACGACAGCAACGATCGAATCGTCTATATCGTAATTGAATATCGTCAAAAAGCAGAAATAGTCAGAAAGATATTTCGGAGCAAACACACACACACACACAAACACGAGATTCGCAGTGCTGCACGTCTAGCTTGATCCGCGCTGCTCGCCTACCGATGGTCGTATGTATGTATATGCGCCTGTATGCAACTTAACGGTAAAAGTAGGATGTGTGTGCATGCGATCGAGGAGGAGGCCCCGTCGCGCCGCGCTCGAGTCTTATTATACTTCTGCACAGAGCTCTCGTCGTCGCACAACTGCTCCGCTCTGTCTCTGTGCTCTCTGCTGCACAGCGCACATATCCTAAAGCCTTATACCCGACCGACCGACGACGACCACTTCTTCGTTCGCTCTTTCTTTCTTTCTTCCGTACACGATCGGAGGCTCTCTCGACTCCGTACTTATGTCTGTATGTGTGAATACGTCCCATACCCCGCATGTGTGCACATGTGTGTATATGTCTGTCTGTGTGCTGCGCGGTGCATATGGCAAACGAGCGAACGAGGTTCAAGGACAGGTATGGAAGGGATTTTGCGCTTTCTGCGGCCAGCAGCTCTCTGCACGTCGTTCAAAGCCATACACTGCTTATATGTATAATAAGTAACACACATCCGATGATGCGTGCGCGCGCGCGTGTACATTTTGCGCAATTTTTATTTTCACTCTCGCTCGCGCTCGCCAAAATTGAAATTTTATTCTTTCTCTCGCTATCTCTCGAGCGACGACGTACTCTACGACATGTGCAATTTGTAAAAACGTTACAAAATATACCCCCCCGAGTGAATCCGTGGATTATTTATCGTTCGTTCGCAATGTCCTCTCTATTCGCTAAAGAGTGAGTAAGAGAGATCGAGTATAGAGAATAATAATAAATGCCTCCTTCTCGCGGCCGAACTCTGGAGTCGAGTGAGAAAGAAAAAGGGTTTTTACGCCGTTCTCGTGAAATTTTGTTTCTCCGGCTCCTCGTGTGGCGTGATATTTTTTTTTCCTTCCTCTCGATTTTTTTTGTCCGATCTGCACCGCAGCAGCACCACCGCCGCATCCTACTTCTCCTTGCAGCATGTGCCATTATATATGTATGGTAGGTACAGTACGTACGCGTAATCGGGCGAGCGATGACGTACACGAAAAATATCACCTCTCCCCCCACGGTATACACACGCGATAACCGCGTCGAACGAACGAACGAAAAAAAAGCAAAGCAAAAAAAAATTCAAACGTTAAAAAGTGTATAAGCGCGACGCGCGGGTAAACGCTATAAAAATCTTTGCCCTGAATTATATACGTGTATATACGCGGACACGCTAAGCTCGCTTTAACGAGGCACTTATTCATCCCGCTTGATTACTATCGGCCCTTTTCGTTTTTTACAATCCAATCGTAAAATTGAAAAAAAAAAAAAAAGAAACGAAGAAAAAGAAGAAGAGGAGGAAACTTCATTAACCGGTGCAATTGAGCGACGGTAAAAGTTCCAGTCGAAAATTCAATTTTCCTCGTGATTTCGGCAAAAAAATATAAAATAAAGGGAGAGTTCGTTTCGACCGCACGAGTAGTTGAAATTTAATGTTTATATTCCCACGTTAATGACCGATGGTGGTAATGGTGATGGTGGTGGTGTGCCCCAAAAATTGAAACATTCATAATGGTAATAACGAGACACGAGCAAAACACATAGACAATATGATACATAAGAACTAACTATACGAGCGCGCACACGAGCATTTCATTATTTTCTGCGGCTATAACATACACAGGGATTGTCGTGAGAAAACGCGACGTCGATCTCGCACGCGCGTACATACAAATTTATACAAAGTAATGGCACGCATATAGGAGTCGACTTCGCAACGTTTGACAGTCGGAGAAATGTTGTGAATTCTTTTTTTCTCTCTCTCTCTCTCTCTCTCTCGTAGTTTTTGTCATAAAGCGTCGTTAGATGACGAGAGGGAGAGAGATCTACATTATCGACGCGATGATCGTTTAAGAGCGTTAAAAAAAATCCCCAATTGCCTTCGGTTTTACGTGCATTTCCAAGAATGCACGTATACTGTACGTACTGTGTGTGTATATTTGTTGTAGGTACATACGAATTAGCGGATATGAGCGCGGCAGTAAACGCTCGCTCTAGCTCTCGTGCGCGCCGTTAATTTGCAAGCACGGGTTAATTGGACAGAAACGCGGCGCGCAAACGAGTCGCGCGCGCGCGCACACACAAACTACAGGACAGCACAAATTGTGGCGTGTATTAGCGTTCGACGAATGTGTTATAATAAATGGACGGAAGAATTAGGAAGGATTGTCAACAACGAAAACAAACAAAAAAACCTGCGACTGCCTCTCGTAACTTTCTTCTCTCGCTTCGTGAGAGAACACGGTAGAGAAATGTCACAAAAGTTTTGCGCAGCGCAGGACTTTGTGTGTCTGTGTGTCGTGCAGTCAAAAAAAAAGAGGGTTTTATCATCGTCATCGAACCTTGACTTGTCCGTCACGAGGCGGTGTGATCCGAAACTGTTTGCGCGTCTTTTCTGGCTCTCTGTAGGTTTCGAAGAACTTGAATTTGTTCGAAATGTCCGAGGTCTCGACCTTTACCTCTTCGGTCTGATCGCTGCTACGTACCACGTCGTCCGACACTTGTCGGCCCATGAATGCCTGGTTATAGGTTTTATCGTATTTTTTTAAAAATTCATTTATAATTCAATCAACGACTTCACGTTGTTGTTGGGTCATCACTCTATACTACTTCGAGAGCAATCGTGTGCCTCGATGCGATCGATTGGAACGCAAATAATAAATGAAAAGGAAAAAAACAATACTCACGTCGCGCGCCCTCCTGCTGGTGGGGGTCTCTGGTGCTTTGGATTGACTGTTGGGCGTAACGGGTCTGCCGGTTTTCGCAGCCGTTGCGTCCATCTCGAGGAACAGCGAACGGGATTTTCTGCTTATTCCTGGAGAAAGAAAGATGAATGCAAAATGTACTCGATGCTCGAGGATATAATTACCTATACACGTATTTTATATATGAGATTCGTCGATGCATAAAAAAAATTGCGTGAGCAAAAAAAATAAGGCTCGTACAAGAACGAAAGTGTTGTTGCGAAGAGGATAGAGCTGCTGCTGCTCTCCGGCATTAGTTATCGACAATCTCTTCAAATAGGCCCGTATCGTATAATTAAAAACTATACGTACAGGTTTGATGTAATGCGATAAGCAAGAGGATAGTCTTCAACGCTTCGTCTATCTTACGAGAGGTTTTTGACCTCCACTCAAGAGAGAGAGAGAGAGAGAGAGAGAGAGAAAGAAAGATCAAAAGAGAGCTCGAATTACCTGCGGCGAGTATCTCCTCGTCCGGCTTTTCTGATTTGTTCTTGGCATTTTCGATTTCCTCGTCGCTCGTCGCCGCGATCGGTTCGCCACGTTCGAAGCGCTCCTTAATGGAGCGCGCGTTTGTCGAATGTTGGATCTCTTCCACCGCGTTGATTTTCTGAATTTTATCGCTGTCCGCCACGGCCTGCTGGTACATTTCCTTCATTTTGCCTTGTTTGCCCTGCAAATAAATGCGCACAGATATAGACACGATGACAAGCAGCATACAATATCGACTCTCTTTTATGTTTTTCGATATACAGTGACTCAAGAGCAATAGTTTGTATCACTCGTGCGTGATACGTGGAGCTTTTAACGACGTTTTTTCAAATCATTCGTTTTTTTCGCTGTTGTTTCGTCTCTCGCTTTTTCCATTACAAAATTTTCCGACCCGAAGGAATTGGCACGTTACATTATTCTCGAGTCTTTTTCCTATTATTAAATTGTTCTTCTCGCAACAACGAGCAAAAACAGTTTCTATATTAAGTATCCTCGGAAAAAGTCGTTAGTCGCGCAGACGTATACGCGGACATTTTTCTTTCTTTTTCCGTGCTCTCCAATTCGTGTTACGTTATTTTCTGGGTCACACACAAGTGAGAGAGACAGAGTAAGAGAGAGCGTAAGTTATTTCCGGCGACGCGCCAAAATGAATCGCCCTACGGTGTGCATGTAAGTGTGCGTATTTGCGCGTGCTTGCATCTCTCTAGAAAAGCTCTCCTTTTAATGCTACTGCACGTGCAAGTTTTGTTCTTGAATGAGTACGCAGTGGACACGCGCGAAACGATACTTACTCCTCGAATCAACGTCGCGACCGATTTATACGTTAAAATTTAGAAACTCTGCTCTAATATATCTCACACGGAGTCGTAGCTTTTTTTGTAACGTATGAAAAAGCTTCACGTTTTATGTCACACTCGTTGTTCCATGCCAAGCGCACGAGCGTCGTTATTCAAAAATTTTTTATGCATAAAAGAAAGTACCGATAATCTCAATACGTATGAATACAATTTATAAGCAGATAAGACGCTTTTTTTCGTTCGGTACATCGAAAAGCACACATCACACAGCACGAGCGAGGCAAACTTTTTCGTTCTATCTCTGTACGAATCCATCCTCGGATAGCAGTAGTATAGTAGAGAGACAACAACAAAAAACTGCAATATAGTGTCGAGAGTCGACTCCGCGTACCATGAAGAGCCTCGAGCGTATTCCGGCGATCTCTTCCTTGCGAGCCTCGCGCAGCGACTCCTTCCTGCCCTCTCGGCTCGTGCTCTCCCAGCTTTTCTTGATGTCGTCCATTTTCGTGAAGCTAATCGGTCGTTCACGATTGCCTCGCTTCGACTTGATTATTGTCGTCTCGGTCTCGACTTCTGCGAGAAGAAAAAGAGAAAAAAAATCATTATTACAGGCGCATGAATTGAATTAAAAAAAAAAAAACAAAATTTACAGTCGATATATAACAAGGCCCGCACTCGGTGCGTGTGCGATCATTCGTCAAGCAACGTACATTATGCATAAATATATATGTTAAAGTATTCGTATGTACGTACGCGCGCGCGCGCGCGGGGCAACTAATTGGTAACGCTCTACAAACGCCGTAATAGCGCGCAAAACTTTTCGGGAAGTTAGCGAGCCGTTTAAATGGGCGTTCGGAGATATATACACTTCTGCATCTCTCTCTTGTACGTTGCGTTACTCGATCTCTTTAATTTGTAACGCACGCGTATACGAGTGTGTCTATGTCTATGTGTGTATGTGTGTACAGAGAGGCAGAGAAAGTATACATCAAAACGCGTACACTGACACACAAAGGAGGATACGCGTGCGCTACTAGCACTCGTGTATAGATAGCATAGTTGCAACTTTATTTATACGTATGTAAAGTATCGCCGCTTGCGTAATGATCGCACAGACTCTGCGTATATATTAAATGCTTTCCGGGCTCCTTTACCTTCTGTTTCCTCCTCTTCGATCTCCTCGTCGCTCTCGCTGGATTCTTCGTATGGTATTCCATTGAGAACGTCGTCCGTCACGCCGATGTCCATACCCTTCGCTTGGAATCTACGTACATAGACGGAACGCATCGTATCAAAAATTTGCACTACAGTATCGATTTTGTCATCACCATTACACTTACTTGGCTAATTTACTGAGTATACTGGGCGACCTCTTGACGGCCACTTGAGACGGAGACCTTTCGATCTCGTTTAAGTGGTTGTCGTTGTTGTTGGCCTTTTCGAAGACTTGGAAGCGAGACTTGACGTTGAGCGCCGAGAGTTCCTCGAGCCCGAGATCGGGCTTGTCCGAAGCTGCGAAGCGAATCGAATATATCATGTTAAAATTGTGCTTTCTTCGGGTTGAATAGGTAATAAAACGGTTGGTGGACGGGTTTTTATTAGATTTCAACGCGAATTAATTAATAAAATGTATATAGGCGATCTATTCGGATTATATAGCTGCGCGTGTGTCGTCTGTACAGCGGCACGCGATACTAAATCGAGTTAGTGGTTAATTCGATCGAGGATGCTCTTTAAAACGTGGTAAACACACACACACGCGCTACACTGTTATGTGGCACTCGAAAATTCAATGTATACACACAATGTTAGATTAGCTGGAATAATCATCGGTGATTTCGTTGGTTATTGTTATTATTATTATTTAGATTCTCGTTACTATTATTATTGTTGTGAGTTTATACATGGAGGGGTCGACTGTGTAGCACACACAGCTCGAGCTCCGATGTTTATGTTATTGATAATTCCATGTCAAANAAAAAAAAAAAAAAAAACAACAACAACAACAGCAGCAGTGATGTCAGCACATGTCACACGCACACACACGAGGAAAAATTTACCTCTCACGACGTCGGGCGGTAACTCTTTTGGCTGATTTTCGCGTATGATCATCTCCGGCTTTCTAGGGCGCACTACAATGACATTTTTGTGATTTTATTATCCGAAATCTCGTCTTTGATACTGTTTAAACGCATTATAACCTATGCGCGGTGACATATATTATTATTTTTTTCTTTTTCGAGAGAGAGAGAAAAGAGACGTCGTTTTTTTAAACGAACGAGTCAGAGATAAGAGCGCGTGTATTATGTCATTGCCAAAACACGTGTTCGCTCGTGCACAATAACAATAACTATACGACCCGCTGTTATACGCGCACACATCTATATATTCATCCGTGAGTCACAGGCTACACAAAGTGCGCAAAGTTATAAATTCTCATAAATCGAGGAAATAAAAATTTTCTCTCTCTCTCTCTCGTGCGTGCGATTAAAACCAGTTAGACCGTGCGTATAAGAGCGGCAACGTACACGCATTTATACGCGCGCGTGCATTATATTATTTTATTCGAACATAAAAATATCTCGAATTCCTTTCTTCAGCGTGTGCATCGGTATCACACTTATATATAGGAAATTTCCGATTTTCCATCGCGCAGAGAATTTCTATAAATAATTTTTCATAATAATATATATAAGTACTCACTGGGCTGGTCGCTCTCCTCGACGGGTTTCGGCTGGAACAGCTCCTTGAAGTGGGGCTTGCAGTACAGGGTCGACTCGTGGCTCTCGTAGCTGTCGACGCTGAGCTGCTTGCTGCACTGGCAGCAGCGGAAGCAGTTCTTGTGCCAGACCAGGCCCTCGGCCTTGGTCTGCTCCATCTGGAAGACGACTTTGCCGCAACTGCGACAGTTCGGATTGGCGTCGCCGTTCTGAGCGACCTGCAAAGAGCAAAAAATCGGATTTAGATCTGTACGCGCGTGAGCCGAAAATTATAGGCACCCGTAAAGTAAGGCAACGCGTATATTTATTTAATAATATTGCACACGCCTTTTCTCGGAAGTCAATCTATAACATACAAGTTGCAGATCGCGGCACGCGCACTTGTCTTTTTTTTTGTTTGTCTGTTTGTTTGGTTTTGCCATTAATTTATAATAATAAATTCTCGGTACCTTGCAACAAATTAATTGCTGTATAATACGTATCGGTTTTTCAGCGCTGCAGTGCACACACAAGCCTATATGGCATTTATTATGTAGCCGCAGTTGCGTTGTGTGTGCGTTGTTATTGATCGTTACAACGAGCAAACGAGTCGAGCTAGTTAACTGCGGCTTTTTTTATCTTCATAACGATATAACGATCTATATGTGCGTCCGCGTGTGTGTGTGCGTCTGTGTATTATTGGTCTACTCGTATATACAAACGTGAATCAGCTTTCTCGACCACGTACGTTTTATGCGATAGACAAATATACCCAGGGGGTGTCGATGGAGCAAATATAACCGGATAATTAGAGCTTTTATTATTAGTTAACATTCAATCGGAAGCGCGAAAAATCACGTGCCGCGAATGATCGATCGCCGTGTGAAATTGCCATTACCGCGACAAGCGTGTGCAGCGGCGGACACGTCCGGGACGAAAAAAAAATTAACCTACGACGACGACGACCGGTGAACTTCGGAGTCTCGTTAAAACGATGAGATAATAAATACCTCTTTATAGAAGCGGAAACTAGTTAAAGTAACGGGATGATATACGCTATATATATAATGCAGTCGCATCTTCGGGCCGATGCTTAAAATTCTCCGCCGCGGGTGGGGGGTAAAACGTTACATTATCGACGGCCCGATAGACCGCGTTCAAAGGCAGTAAATTAAAATGTTCCCTTTCTGTCTAGCGATCGATCAAAAATCTATAATACGTGCTTCAGTCGTTGATGTGGAAACTGTTTTTTTTTTCATGCACAAGCTGAAGAAACTCGAGATCTCGTTATTAAAGCTTTTTCATTCGAGGTTTTTTGCGTTACGGATATTATGAAGTCGGCCATCGACAAATGTGTCATCGGTTCGTATTTTTGACTAATTTACCAAATTCTTATCTTTACTCGACTTTCCTTCATTGGAAATTAATTTGACCTACGACATCGAAATAAAAACAGGTTTCTCACAAAATTAGTACCTTAACTGTACTCTCGATACGCCAATTACCCCGCGATATTTCAACGCATCGATCAACCGATTTTTCAATAAACCGTAAAAAAGAACGTAAATACACACACCATTCCGATCCTTATCTCTCGTTGCGCAATATTTATGTATACTTACCGAATTGAGCTGCTGCTGGACTTTGCTGGCGTCGACCGAGCGTACGTGCAGCACGGCGCCTGATTTTTTCGTCAGCGCGTCGAATTTGTTGAAGCTCGATTTCTGAAAAAACGACACACGACAACGATTAGAAATATTTCGTGAAGAATATACGCAACGACATTGTGCTGTATTTATAGGATCGACGATCGATCGTTGCGGTGGAGTACTCGTTGCTGTTTTTTGATGATATATATAAAACAATGCTGTGTGTGTGTGTGTGGTCCGTAATGGCATTTATAATATTGCAACGATTGCTGTACAATTATGTTCAATGGGGACGCACAAAAACACACACACAAGCTCGCACAGAAACACACAGTCACGCTTATTACATATTATTGTATTATTTAGAGCGTGTGTGTTTCGGTGCCTTATATCGATATGAATGTATGAATGAAAAAAAAAAACGTTACCATTACCTGTACTCGCATCTCTACCTTAATACGAATTTCACTTGAAAAGGAGATGGCCCATCACCAGCACCTCGCGAAACATAATCCAAAGATGCCAAAACTAATAAAATTCAGCGGCGTTATGAGCTGAGAAACGGAAGCGCACGTCGTGCAGCAAGAAAGCGCAAAGCATAAGCAATAAGTTAAAACTATCTACGCAAATACGCACACAGTCCAGAAAGCAAAGCTTGGAATGAGAGAGAAAGAGAGAAAGCAAACAGACAAGAAAACATTAGATTATGCACATAAATAAACATCTCGGCCGCCGAATCGTTCGATTCCTTATACCTGGAGGTAAAACAATGAGAAAAGTCTCTCGAGGCCACACGTGCAATACGCTACGCGTTTTATTGGCGAAATGCGTGTAACTATGTATATATATCTAATAAAGCGTATACAGCATATGAGAAATCGAACGATGCGATCGGTGTAATGATCGGGGGCGCCGCACAGCGCGCGAGCGGCACGAGGCAAAACACACACACATAGCTAAAGCAGACACCCACACACCAAGAGACAAACATCGGGCTTACATACCACCTGCATGAATTCAACTTGGTTCCTTTGTTTTCTTTTATAACTTATAATACATTACACACATATATAGTCCTAAAGGCTTTTTCCTCGAGCAGGCGGCGCGGCGATATGTGCATGCAGCTCTATGTAGCTCCTATAAGCTCGCGAGATGAGGAGAAAGTTTTTGACTGACTCGGATAGTGAGTTGAGTGAGAGAGAAAGACAATTCGTGTGTGTGGTGTGTTATATATGCACGCGCATAGCGTCGATTGAAAATTGTGTACTTGTAAACCATATACTCTGGGTGTATGTGTGTGAGTGTGTTAATATTATGAGAGAATATCGACAACGAATATTTGAATATACATCTATAATGTATAACCGCGATGAAAGAACGTCATGCTCCCATTATACACATTAATGCTGATATTTACAATAAAATATGATGTTGCGATTCGATGCGATTGTAATAATGTAATTTCGGACATAATACACAAATATATGAGGTACGTTTGTCATTCATGAATGGAATATTATATTATAATTGTGAATCGAGGTGCTTGCGTGAATTGGTGCACCAGTACTTTTTAATTTTAATTCTTTGTTTGGTGATTTAATATTCAATGTTTCCGGCCCCTTTGAAAATGTTATGCTTCGTTCTTACCTCGAACAGGTCAGCCACGGGCCTTATGCGATCGCTGCAGGAGCGCGTGTATCTTCGCTTGGGACAATCCGACACGGAGCGTTGCAAGTTCGCCAGGTTATTGTACGAGGCTCGCTGTGTTGGTGTATATATGTAGATAGATATTTTTTCTTTTAATTAAAAACGTTTGTTTTCTTGTTGTTTATATATATTTTTTACGTTTTTTTTGCCGTTATTAACAAGCCTTGTTACATTAGGATACATGGAAGATACAATATATGTGTGTAGGTGTGTGGCTGTGTACGTGTGCTTGATCGTGTTTAGAAACTTTATATTATATATATATGGGCAACAATGATATTATGTAGCTCGGAGCGGCGCTCTCACGCTTCACTCAAACGCGGCAGTATAAGGCGGCGGCTATACGGCGCCAACGAGTCGAATTTCACGCGCAAGCGAACCGAGCTTATAACACCCGCAACGTGTACATTGTTGAAAATATAACACACACAAGTTGAAAAAAAACCAAAAAGTAGTACCAAAAAATGTCAGCAGCACGCGAGCCCCGCGCCGCAATAAGAGACTATACTCTAGGTAAACCGATCTCTTGCGCGCACCAAATATATAATACAAACGATAATCTCGAGTAAGAAGAGGAAGGAAAGAAAAAATTGAATCTTCTCGCGGGGGCGCGCGCGAGCGGATATACCGCGTCGTCGACACGCCGTATACACTGCAGCTCCGTCTTTATTGTCGCGCGCTCTCGTCGTCGTTGTTGTTGCTGTGTTACTGTCGTTTTTATTGCCGTTGTTGCTGTGTGCAAGCCCCCCAATCGTGTGTCACTTTTTATTTTAAATGCATAGAAGTGAAAGTCAAGTTGTTTGCAATTATCATAGTATGTGTGTGTGTGTGTCCGTGTCTGTGTCTGTCTACGTCGTAAGTTCCGTAATCCCCAGCGACAATATATGTATATAAATGAAAATATCGACTTCGTGCTTCGACGTAATTCACGACGACGACGACGAGAGCTTTATACTTGCTGCATAGATATAAGCACACGTTTTAATCACGACTCTCATCCAATATCTTGTTTTTATTCCTCGTAACAGCGATTTGTATTAATATAATCAATATCTTTCCGCGAGCGCGCGGCACAAGCCTGCAGTTTATGTGTACGTGTGTTTGCGTGTGTGTCTGTAAAAGTGTGGCGACTGTGTGCACGTGTACATTATAAACGTATACAGGCATGAGAAAGAGAATAATGTGTGCATATAAGAAAAATAGAGAGAGAGAGAGTAAGTGAGTTCTGTCTTTTTTTTTTGGTCTATAATAAATACTTACGAGAGCCTTGACATTAACTGAAGCGAAAACTACGTCACGACCTGTGAAGTACTTGCATCGGTCCTGCTCGTCAAAGCTCAGATCGCCCGTCGATTTTGCTCTCTGCTTATTATAAAACCCCTCGCGCACATTTGTGTGTGTGTGTGTGTATTCGTGTGTCGATACACGCGTAATAAAGTTCGAGAGTATTTTTTTTTATTTTTCATTTTTCATTTTTTGTAGACACATCGAGGCGAGAGAGATTATACATAAGAGAGAGGTTTGAACGTGAGCGATACGAACGGGGTTGTTAGTCCAGGTAGGTTTTTTTTTTTAAGAAGCCGGCATGCAAGGTAGCGTATAAGAAGATGAATGTTTTTTATTAGTCAATTATTACTTTTTTTGTTGTTCTATTTTATGATTTAATTTTTTATTCTTATTAATAATAATTAATCGAATGTAACTACTGTTGCGCGTCGCGAGGCGCAATTCTTCTTTCTGTTTCTTTTTTATTGTTTACTCGCAATAAGAATTCAAACGGACCTTCGGAGGAGCCGATTTCTACTGATTATTAGTCGTAATTCGTTATGATATTATTGCCAATCGATCTACATTTCATGTTATTCGAGAAACAAGTATTAAATTAAAACGTATTGGTGTAAAGTACTGACCTCGTGATGCCTATTGCTGTCCGAATTCGTGAGCGTGGTGTTCTTGTCGGCGTCGTTCATGTTGGAAACGTCTCCGAAGCTGCGACACTGCAATTAGTCACGCGCGACACACAAACAGGCAAAGAAAAAAAACAAGAAGTAAGCAAAAAAATTCAATCCATGCAATAAATTGGCGTTATCAGGCAGAAAAAAATCGATTTTGGCCTTACCAACTGTTTGATGGACACACCGGTGGCGATGATCTCTTTGTTTGGTTTCTCCAAATCGCCTCGATGCGACGACTCCAGGGCGTACGTCTGTGTCTGCGAGAGATCGGCCCGTCGAGATTACAGAGAGAGGTAAAAGCACATAACGCAGCATGCGGGCAAACGAAAAAATAAAGAAAAACACACAACAATGACAACGAGTGGTTTCGTCGGACATCGAGAAAAAAATGTCCAAATATAATTCATATATGTGATATCGTCGAAGGTATGAGAAATATAAATTGTGCAAAATGGAGTTATATATACCCACGCGCGAGAGCAATGGCAAAAAATGACAACAGCCAATGGGGCATGCGTGCAAGTGATGTGTTTGTGTGTACTACATGTATATGTATGCTATATAGTACGATAAAACAAGCGAACTGACTATTAAAAGCGAAAAAGAAGCGGCGGCGCCTTGACTTACCAGCGACTTGACGTTGACATTCGACAGATCGTCCTCGGCAGAGATTTCGATCATCTCCGCCGACGTCTGCCTCGGTCCCGTGTGCATGTTTAAGCTCTCTTTCTTCGACTCTTTTGATTTTAATTTCTTCTTCTGGTTTGTTTTATTTTATTTTTTTTATTTTTTCATTTTTTATTTTTAACGATTTTTTTTGTTTGTTTGCAGCAGCGCAGCAGTAGTAGTGGCACAGCAGATATATAGGAGATATATATAGTTACAGAAGAGACAGAGCGAAATTACACAGCCAGACAACAATTATTACAGCATGCGTGAAAAATGAAAATATTACATGTATGAGTATTATGAAAGTAGATTTCGAACAATTGCATCAGCGCATTATATGTTTTGATAAATCGAAATATATGAAAAATACAAAAAAAAAACAGCGATCAAAAGCTCGTGAACGACGCAGAGTGATTATTCAGATAAATTAAACGTTCCTCGTTATGTTTTACAAAAAGTAGAAAAAAAAATCACAACAAATACAATCAGCGCAATGCACAATTCAAACGCAACGATGAGATTCGATACGATAATAACAAAAAAAAAAAAAAAACACCAATGCAGAGCCGCGATCGATATATGATACACCCGAAATTCTGCCGAGTAAGTCAATTGGGAAAATTGCGAAAAAACTCACCACGGAGATGTTCTCCTTCTCGAGCTCGCTCTTCTTGCTTTTCTTGGTTTTCTTAGTTTTCGTGTGATTTGGCGATGCATCGCTTCCCGCTGTGGCCTCGATCTTCTTCTTTTTCTTCGTCGAGCTCACGACGGAGCTCGTCGTTATGACCTCCTCGCGACTCTCGCTCTGCAATGAAATTTCGCACCGATTAATAATTGATGAAAGGGTCAATTGCCTATATAACGTATGCACACACGTGTTTCTCGCGATCTCGCGTCAATGGTCTCGTACGTATAAATAAAAAAATTTCTCTCCTTTTCTCGCTCACTACAAGCTCTCGATCTGCGTGCGTGCAGCTTTGGAGAACGGATGAAGGTAAGCAGCAGCAGACGCGCGCGCGTGAGCATAATGCGCGTTTGCATGCATGCCTGCGTACGAGGAAGTGGATCGATTCTTATTCGAGTATCATCATATTATACATAACTAAGCGCTATGTACGCTTTTATAATATAACGAAGTTTAGGAATGGCGCGTACGCATCCATTTGTTTTTTTTTTCTTATTCTTCTTCTCTTTCGTATTGTAATGCAGCCGTACACGAATACGTTTCTCCTTATGCGCTGTCTATCGTCCGCCTGCCAAAGTCCAAAATATTCATACGACGATAAGTAAACGCTATAAGTGTGTATGTGTATAAAGTGTATCGACATGTTGGATAATTTATAACGACACTACCAGCGCTGGATATACATATACAGGTATATATACACATATGAACGTATTGAAAAATTTATCCCCACATCTAGAACCGGTTTTTCGCCAGAGTATAAGTCAATGCTCGCGCGCCACCACATGTGTATAATATACCTATACACACACGCATGTAGACGCGCGCGTGTATAGATATCGTACGTATATACACACATTCAAAATAACCAATTTAATTACCATTTTACTTCACGCGTATATTAGGAATTACTTCGTCGTTGTATCGAAGTGTGAAAGCTCGATCTATCGCCCGAGCGAGCGAGCGAGCTTCGAGGAAAAAAAGATTTCGATTATTTTTTTCTCTCCCCCCGACAACTATACGAAATAATTCGCGTTCACGCTGCGTTATGCACATACAAACAAATGTATATGAAGTAGCGGTGGAACGAAGTAATAATGGTAATGACGCCGGACACTCGACTATCTACTTATATATAGTGTATACTCGCTCGTATAGTACCAAGTGTCATTATTTCATTGTGCGCGTCTTATATTTATGCGTGTGTTTCAAATGTAGAGAAAGAAAAGACGTATACACATTTCGTTAGAGAGTCAGACAGTGGCGATAATGTAACGAGACGGCACTGCACGCCGAGAGTCGTTTAAAGGCTCATCATCGGGAGTATATATAGGCACACGCGCGAGCGACGCGAATCGTTCAATGAGACATTTGACACGGTGAAAGAAGTACTTGTAAGTAGGTAACGACGATACAGTTCGGATCGAAACCTCGAAATGATAGATTTTTGGTTTATCAATGATATATACGCGTTTATTTCTCGGCAAATGTCGAGCAGATGTGCGTGTGTGTGTTTGCACCATATCACGTTGTGTTTTTTAGAAAGGAAGAAGCAACGGCAGCAGCAGCAGCTTTAATGAGATTACGGTATTGAGCGAAAGAACTTTGATAGCGTTACGGTATTGAATTCATGAATTTTCGCCTCTTTCACGAGCACACACACATACGTACGCGCGTGTGTTTTACTTTATAATAGGCGCGCGCGATATGTGTGCCAGAGAGCAGCCGCCTTCCGCGCACGCAGCCGATTTTCCGCGATTACGCGTTAAAAGTACACTACTCCAGTGGCATATAAGTATTCAACGAATTCGTTCCTCTTTTTTACGATCGATCATACAATTTAATAATGAAACGAGAGCTGAGAGCAAAGGGGTGGTGGCGAGGTTACCATAACCCTATATATACAATGCAAACGCGCGTGTGCAGGGCGCAGTTCCTGCCCTACCAAAAAAACTCATAAGGACACTCACATAGATTATTATAAGAGAACTCATTTATTTTCCCATATGATTTACCATATAAAATCCTATATGAATTCCGCGGACAAAATCACTTATAGAAAACCATACGGATTACCACAATGGGTTGGTAAATGGAACGCTGAATAACATGCGTTTTTACTAGCTTTCATCAGAACAGAAAAGTAATGTTAATGATTTTTCTCTACATCATAATTACGTCAATAAAATTGGTATAAAATAGATTTTTGGTTATATATGCATAAATAAAATTCATCAATAATTTTGAAAAAAAAAATTTATTAACCATTTTTTGTACATATTTCCCCAACTAGTAATGTAGTAAATTTGGCAGTTGTGAAATGTATGCATAATTCAAAACATTCATGTACACACTTATACAACATATATCAGATGTTTTCACCACTGAAGCGCAATCATAAATTTTTTCAACCTCGAAAATTGAAAATCCTAATTTATCAATTTTTACATCTACTTTATTACAAATAACTAATTCAGCTCTTGAAGTACAGTCGACTACAAATTTTAATATTCTAATGAATTTACCACTTTTTAACATAGCAAAGCCATTATTTGATCGTTGATTTTCTTTGCTTGCTGTTGAATATAAACAATAATTCATAATGACACGAGAATATGATACCGTGGTATTTTTATTTAAGTTTAAAAAATCACACGTATTATCTGATAATATTGAACTTGCCCCAAGGTAAGTCATTTGAGATATTTTGAAGGATTTTTTTGATCTACGAACACTCATTTCTGTACAGAAATTTTTTACGATTGGTTCCGATGTTGGGTAAATAAAACTTCTTAACTGTACAATACTTCGCTGTAAGTTAATGTATCTCAATATTTGTAAATTTACCCCATTAGCGCAGTGAATGGCTTGCAAAAGATCGTGATTAGCTGACTCAAATGGAAAAGTAGAATGACAAAAAAGTGGACCCCAATTCTTAACGCTACTGGCCAAATGCAACAACTGGTGCATATTATAAGTCATTTCTTTCTTGGAAAATCGATGTTGAGTCAAATAAACAAATTTGTGTAACATCTCATCTGCGTAATCAAGTTCCTCGTACGTTATAGATTTTTGTAACAAAATGTATAAGCTATCGACAAATAATCTCCAATAATTGAAAAATTTTTCCTTTAACACAGTTTCAAATAACGGTAAACTATAAAACAATATAAAATTTTCCCATTCTTTTCCTTTCCACTGATCACGATCTTTGAGAGCTTTAGTCAAGCGTGAAAGTTGACGTGGAGCTTGAAAGTTCATTAATATTGAATCAATACCGTTTATTTGATCCTTTGTCAAAGTACTCAATAAACATTCTGTTGTTCGCTTTCCAACACCTATCAAAGCGCAATGTAAATAATCTGGGACGAACCCGACAACCATGTCAAATTTATTTAAATATGTCAAAGGGGAAACATTCTGCACTCCATTCACACATTTTTTTTTCATGTTATCTTCCATTAAACTGTCTACACACTCTATCATATGTTCATGGGTTCTTAATGGAACTAATGATTGAATATTTGGAAATCTAATACAGCCAGCAAAATATTCACCGGGATGTAAGCAGAAACCGCAACCGTAACCACCGTTAAACTGTTTAAGCCCCTGCATAGGTGCTTTAGCTGCTGCATCGACGCATACAAGTAATACATATAACTTAATATTACGCGCGACATTTTTGATGTTACAGTCTATACCTTCTGTAGAAAGTTTATTTAAAAGATGCGTGATAGGTTCTAAAAGGACGGACATAGGAGGTTTGACTTTACCAAACCATAAGCCGATTGTAATAACGTTGCGATCGCTACTGGCCAAAGGAATTTCATTAATTTTAATATAAACCGGCCAAATTGAATAAGTTGAACATTCAAACCTAGGTGCCCCATCGGTATTTAGAATAGCAGTAAGGTAACTATGTTTTTGGTCTTCCGGTAGCTCACTAACGAATTTTCTATACAATTTACCGTCGTATATGGTCTTCAACGTCTTATCATATTTACGTTCTCTTACGACGTACGTGTAATGATTTTGATATTGATCAAGTAATTTTTGGATAATTTCTGAAGGATTAATAACTAAAAACACATTTGGACAAGATGGATTCGATAGATCAATTTTTTCAGAGCATATGGCGCATGTGACTGCAGAATTAAACTCAGTTATTTTACCAACGTATATTTCACAATTGGGGCATATACCATGATACTCTACCTCTGATTTAAAATTCAAAATTTTATCCAAAAAATACTCGCTCTCAATTAAGATTGGCCTTAAAAATAGATTGTTAATAAGTTTAAGCAAATCTGATATTTTGCTAAAAGCTAACTTGCACGATATAGCGTATTCAAGAGACATAAGCAGAATTTCACCGGGAGATCGATTTACAGAGGACGAAACTAAATTAGAAAACGTTGGGTTACTCATGAAGCTCTCGAAATTTTTAGGCTGCAGAAAATCGTCTTCTAAGGTAGTTGGATATTTCCTTTTTTTTGAACCGCACAGCTGATCATCTATCTCAAAATGTAGAGCCGGAAGTTCATCGATCGTTAAACGAACCTAATAAGAAAAAACACTGTAAAATTTTAAATTTTCTTCTTTATAATATTTTAAATCCATTTTACCTTCAATGGATCATATTTGTGATTGATTTCATTTTTATTTGAATTTTCAGTTAAGCATCTATTCATACTTTGTAGTTCCCAGTTGGCATGTTCAATTGGTTTGTGACTTTCTGTGTTATTATCTTTTCTGTTTGGAAATTCAAGTTCTTTTCTCATGACTTTATTTGTAGGCATATCTGATAATATACGTCTATTTTTTCCCTTGGCCATATCAGATTCTCCACCATTTTTGTTTGCAAACTGCAAAGTATTTGAACAATCCTATAAAGCAAACCATAAAATTAAAATATACTAAAATATTCTGTATAAAATTTATTTGATTTATTGCAGCTTGCAGGTGTGAATGTTGAATGGTTTAATTTATACCTGTCAAAATTTAAGTAAGCCTGGTACAACGTATAAACTTACAAGTTTGATTATGTTTGTAAAAATAAGAATATTAAGTCTGTAAACTTATGACATATGATAATTAAATGATGCACAATTTTTAGCGACTAAAACAAAAACATTTTGTCATGATGTAATGATTGTATTTTTTTATTAATAAATGTCCATCATCATTTCCTAAATCATCAGTGACGAGTGCAAAAAAAAAACAAGAATTAAAAGTGTTCCTCTGGTTTTAATAATGGTTTAATATTTTTGCTCAGTTCATCGATTCAAGGAGTTGATTTATCATCAATTTTTATTTATCATTTTTCAAAAATAATGTATTTCATGATATCAGGTAGATATTAGGCAGTATTAGGATACTCGTATGTTTTCAACAATCACAGTTTTAAGTTTGTATTTGCACTTGTAAGATTTCTTTGTCACTGGTAAAAAATAAAATAATTATGATAATTTATTGTAGATGTATACAATCATTAAATCATAACCAAACATATGTCAATGCAGAAATTCCAATGTTCACAGAAAAATTGAGATTTTTCAGTCCGTTTGTACGTCCTCGTACTACCTATTATCAAATGCTCGAACCATATAACAAATAATTAATAAATGTTTAACTCGTTGAAATGATATATTAAGTCATTATTAAAATCCGAGTGACAATTTCTAAGTTATAGTTTTCTTGATTATGTTTGCACTTGTCAATGGTGATGCAAGAAATAATCTTGAACATTTATGAAAATACAATGATTATACAACATGACAAAATTACTTTCAGCTAAAAAATGCACAGTACATTATCTACACAATTTTATTAATTCACAGACCAAATATTTTTTTTGGTACAAACATGTTCAAACTTAAAAAATTTATGTTTATGCGTTACCAGGCATTCTTAAATTTCGACAGGTATGAACTCGAACTACCCATGAACAATTATAGTATTAATTACATACATATTAAATGCAACATATACAACTAAAAGCTGAGTATTTAATGAGAAATATTTTTTTTACTACTTGAATAAAAAATTGAATATTTTACTAACATTTCAATACATATTATAAGCTAAAATGTATGATAATAAAACGTCCCTCTAACGATAAAACAATAATTAATAAGGCATCAACTGAATTCTATATTTAAGAGTATATCAAAGTTAAAAATGTCTGTCAAAAATGTTAACAATTTGATCAAAAAAAGGGAATAAAATTGTATTCACATATATAACATAAGAATGAAATTTGGCATTGAGAAATTGACAATATTTGTGTAAAAATCTCAATTATAGAAAAAATGATCATTACTCACACCATATTTTCTTTTTCTCCTTTGAATGGTTTTGGGATGAATGTCACAAATTCGTCCAGTTAATAAATAATTTTTGTAAGTCATAGTTTGTACTATAAAAAAAGAATGATAAATTACAATTCGGAAAATATCCTGAATAGAATTTTTTCAATATTTACTATCAATTTGATAGTAGATTGAGATCTAGGTTTTCTGTTGATGCAAAACTTTTCTGCTATTTCGTTCTCCTCTTGGCTCAAGCGAACTCGACGTTGGAAGAACAGCGCCCTCGACCGGTGACCAACTGTTTCCGTTTAAAAAATCAAGGAATACATCGTCAAATCAAAATAGACGCTTTAGCGTCACTGTATAAGAAGCGTGTTAGTGCGCCGAGAGTCAGCTTACTCCCCTCTACTGCGACGAATAACACAACCGCATGCAGTCCTCTACGCCCAAGCCTGTAAAGCGTCTATATACCGTCGGTTACTCCATCTCTCTCCCGCTGCCTCGGCTTGCCAGTGCTATTCATGTTCGAGCGTGTCATTCGACGAAACAAAAGCCGATATATACTGAACGACACACTCAGCTCGCGCTTCTTTAGTTTTCCGTGCATTTTATACCCATGAACTGCGTACATAGACACTTTGTTTAGATAATTTTTCTAATTACATTTTATCTACAATGGTGTCTGAAGTAACTCATGCAAGAGTGAAGTTTCGACCGGATGGTTTAGTTGAAGTTATCCCGATATCGACTATTAGTGAATTCCGAAAAATACCTCCAAAAAACAAAAAGGACTTTAAGATTGGTAAATTATATCATGTTCAGTGGAAAGACAAGAAAAATCCTAATGGAGTTATTACAGCTGCACAAATCGCAGCATTAGCATGTAAGTTTTAATAACTTTTACTTATTAAGTGTCATTCGTGTGAAACTGTACATTTCTGTTGAAGGTGGCGATAAAGAGAAGGAGAAATTAAAATTATGTCGCAAAGGTTTTCCGGCAGTTACTAATAGCGATCTAGATTTATTTTCATCAGAAAACACAGAGGAAACCAGCACCCTTGACGAAACTGAAGTAACCGTAAGTGAAACGGCTAAAGCAAAACGGGTTGGTTTTTGAATATATATGCTTTTTAAATTTATAGCAAATATTTTATCGTAAACATTCTTTGCAGACACTTCGAAATGCTCAGTTAAAAAATTCTAAAATTGCCGGTGCTTCAAAAAATTATATGAATTTAAAAAAAAAGGAAAAGGGTTCACTCAAGAGGCCGTCTGTAACAGATTCAGAATCAGAAGAAGATATTGTTTCAAATCCAAAAAAAAAGTGTTTAGATTCACCTAAAAATTCAGATAATCAATCTAGAATCAATTCAAAATGTGTTGATAAAAGTCTAAACTCTCAGACATGTAGAAATGCTCAGATAAAAAATTCTAAAATTGTTAGTGCTTCAAAACATTATATTAATTTAAAAAATAAGGAAAAAGGCACGCTTAATAGACGATCTCTACTAGATTCAGAATCAGAAGAAGATATTGTTTCAAATCCAAAGAAAAAGTGTTTAGATTCACCTAAAAATTCAGATGATCAATCTAGAATCAAATCAAAATGTGTTGATAAAAGTCTAAGCTCTCAGAAATGTAGAAATGCTCAGATAAAAAATTCTAATATTGTTAGTGCTTCAAAACATTATATTAATTTAAAAAATAAGGAAAAAGGCACGCTTAAAAGACGATCTCTACTAGGTTCAGAATCAGAAAAAGATCTTGTTTCAATTTCAAAGAAAAAGTGTTCAGCTTCTCCTAAAAATTCAGATTATCAATCTAGAATCAATTCAAAATGTGCTGATGAAAGTCTTAACTCTTCCACTTTACAAACTGCTCCACGTAGAAGTTTGAGTAAGAATCCAACAAAAAGTATGATTCATTCAATCAGATTGTTTTATAACAATTATGACCATAGTAGAAAGTTTAATCGAATATTGTATTTATAGATACCACAGTAAATTCAGCTAAAAGGGTCTTAAATTTTGATAAAGTTTTGGACGTCCAAGCATCTAACATTAACAATGAGCATAGTGAGTAGATGAGGATCCATAAATTGATTATTTTATAACCACTATAAAAGAAATGTTATCATTATAATTATTTTGCAGCTTTAGAAGTGCCCAGTACTTCTACAAATATGACAAACCAAATCCTTCCATTACTACATGAGAATAATTTTATGGAGTTATTGAACACATTTGATATGGATAATGAAATTCAAACTGGTGATCAAGGTTCGTACTTCAGTTTGATCATTTTTTTTGTAATGTTCACTATTTAATTTTACTTTATTTTAATAAATATAGAGGGTGATAAGTCACCACTCCTCTCAGATATTAATGATGACTCAGAAGGAGAAGCAAGTGAAACAGAAAAAGAAGGTTTGCTCTCAAATTTCATAATTACTTTCTGCTCATTTTCATTGAACAATAATTTTACTTTATTTGTTA